>JAOTRA010089043.1:0-25975 GCA_026260255.1 Pseudolaguvia tuberculata
ACACACACACACACACACACACACACACACACACACACACACACACACACACACACACACACACACGCACACACACAGTTATAATTTAACAATTTACTATTACAATTACAGCATTTGACAGTACTGAGCGATTGGGGGCTAAGGGCCTTGGTCAGGGGTTGGCTTGGTCTTGCCGGGAATCGAACCCCAGTCTTTCTGGTATTAGTCAAACACCTTAACCACTAAGTCACCACTTTCCCATTTATATATCACACCTTATTTTTTCACCCTAATCTTAATCATTTCTTCTTTTTAGTGCTACACCTAATATATATTATACATTTTAATCCTTTATACCAGTATACTCCTAATGTCACCCTTATTTTTAGAATTTTTGTATTAATGGTTTAAATATTATGCCTGCAGCACTGATAGACAGTCATACATTATTACATGCAGAACATAAAAATTTATTTAAAATTATTACAAATTAATTTTGAGTTAAAAAATAAGTGTTTCCACACCTTTTTATGGTCTTAATGAAAAGTCTAAAAGTCTATTATTAAACACTCATTATTGATTTTCCTTGGTCAAAAACAAAGCTTTTTTTACTCCACCATAAAATGGTTTTTTTTTAAAGTAATTTCTAATTGTACACAGACCATTATAAACCATATACAAAGGTAAACTTAATGTATATAATTGCATATAATAATTGTATATAGGTATATAATTGAATATAGTTATTGTCCAAGTCTATTGTCTGCTATTCTGTTGTTTAATTTATTGCCTGTTTTTTATGCTGTTTTCACCTGTTTTGGATTTGTTTGCCTGCCTTCTGGATTATTGTGTATCTTTACCCAAACTTTTGTCTGTATATTGACATTGACGTTGAACTTCCCTACTAAATTCAATAAAGCGTGTTTCAACAGAGCTGAATATCAAGAGAGCTTTAATATCTCATTAAAGAAAACAGCATCCACTCATAATCTTGGAACAACAATTATGTAAATTTAAATGGACTTTGATCTACCCTCACAGTATTTAACTCCTCCACAGCAAATAGTATTCAGATGCACTGTAATTCTTAACTGTTTTCATGGTGTGTGCTCAAAGCGACTCAATGAACTGACTGCCGGGTTGCTCTTTAAATAGCGTGATGTGTAACAAAATAATCAACAGGTGCAAGTGACTAATATTCAGTTGAAATTGTGTGTTAAATGGCTGGTGTGTTAAGCAAATTTCACCTCAGATCATACATTTTAACATTAGTACATCACGCATTTCTAACTTCCTAAACCATTCTTTTTCATAGCTTCCATTTGATCTGTGTCGGTGAATATGTACAGTGCAGAGCAGTGTCGCCGGTGTCATTCGGTAAACTTATTACTAATTTATTTTTTAATAGCAAGCATGGCTGTACTTCATATGTATTTGTCAGTGTGTTTTTTTTAAAAAAGAACATTGAATGACATTAACAGGAGACTTAACAATGTGTAAGTCTAGAATAAGCAGTACTTCATTGCAAACAAAGTGAGGTTATAAGACTCACCCCTTCCTTGAAATTCCACCTCTTTACATATTCCCCCTAGCTCAGTTACACTGTTAAACTTTTTTCATTACTCATTTGCCTAAGGTTCTGTATCACCGCAGAGTTAGCATCCTTTACAATTAACATCAATTATTTCATGTGCGTAAAACCCCTTACCCCTTATCTGCAACATAGTCAATTGTGCTTCAGAAATTTAACAATTGCACTTTCTGGACTGTTTTTGATCTCCCTGGTTTGGAAACTTTTCCACATGTACAGCATGTTGCTCAATCGAAAAAAAAATTTTGTGCCTCATTTAATACAGGTTTGTTTAAACTAATGAGCAATATCCTCTTTCAGTCCGTTCATAAAACTATTTTATAGTTTATGTTTACTTCATATGCACTCACTGGTCCATCATTTATATCATCAGGTCATTGCTCTTGACACACTCTCCATCTTGCTCTTTGCACAATCTTAAATGGAAAAATCTTCAAAGCCTCTCTAACAGCTAAAATAATGTCTACATCATATATTGTTTGCAAGCCCCTAATCAGGTTTACTTGTCTGCAAGTTGTTTTCAGGCCATGTCAAGTCAAGACTTTCGCATCTTCAAACATTGTACTTTTTGTAAAATTTGTCAGAATCTTCTGCAGTATCAGAGCAATTCTTCACTGAATATTACTACTCCTGTTCTCTGACACCTGGACAGCTGTTTATGTTCATCCTCATTGTTGCTCATAGCAGACCATTGACCATTGAACAAGAACTGGCTGGTTTTCTGTCCCAGCTTCCTCAACCATTTTCTCCTAAATAATAATTAAACTAATAATAAGAAATAAGCCCTGCGATGGACTGGCAAACTGTCCAGTATGTACCCCTGCCTCTTGCCCTATGTGCGCTGGGATAGGCAACAGCAGGCCCAGTGATTCTGAATAAGTTGGTAAGAAGATACATAAATGAATGAATAATAAGTAAATGTTTCATAATTAATTCCTTTGCCAACAGATCTCATTTGTGAGGTGGATATGAGTGCCTTTCTATGTAAGGGTTGAATAAATTCAATTAAAAAAAGCGCTTTTTAAGACAGATAATGCCTCAAAGCAGCTTTATAGAATGAATGATAAACAAATGAATGATGAGTTTGTCCCTGATGAGCAAGCCGGGAATGGCGGTGGCAAAGAAAAACTTACTAGAGTGCGATTAAGAAGAAACCTTGAGAGGAACCATACTCAACAGGGAACCCATTCTCATTTGGGTTGAACAGAAATTAATGTATGAGTTTGTGTGAAAACTGGAAAAGTGGTGAAGTCCGAAGCCATCGCGGGAATGTGATGACCAAGCCGATATACGATGCTCCGGATCCAGCTCGGTGGGGCAGTATGTATACCTCGACAGTAAAAGGGGGTGGGGTGTGGAGTTAAAATGGTTATATACTGTATTGAGCTTGTAAGACACTGATAGAGTTCAGTGCAGGAAAGGATTAAACTAACTAGCACAGCCTAACTAAAGGGAGAACCAGAATGGGGCACAGACATGAGGGATCCTTGATATGCAAATTAACCAGACCGCCACCGAAGACAACTGAGTGACAAACAGCATCAGATCACCATAATACTCAATATCTATGAGTCCCCTGGATCTGCTCATTTGTCTAAAGAGAACTACACTGAAATGCCTGACTAAATAAATGGGTCTTTAGTCTCGATTTAAATACAGTTACAGTTTGGCATTTGGCAGACGCTCTCATCCAGAGCGACTTACATTTGGTCTCTTTTTTTAACAACTGCGCAATTGTGGGTTAAGGGCCTTGCTAAAGGGTCCACAGTGGTTGCTTGGTGGAGGTGGGAATCGAACCTCTGACACACACCTCTGGCACTGACACACAGCCCACATCCTTTGAAAGAAGTGAGCAAGGCGGAACATAGGGCACCACCAGCTCACTAAGTTACTGAGGTGTGAGACCATTTAGCGCTTTAAAGGTAAGAAGTAGTATATTAAAATCTATATGGAATCTAACTGGGAGCCAATGCAGTGTGGATAGAACAGGGGGGATGTGTTCACATCTCCTAGTCCTAGTGAGGACTCTCGCTGCTGCGTCCTGAACTAACTGAAGTTTATTTATAAGCTGTGCTGAACATCCAGAAAGCAGAGCGTTACTATAATCCAGCCTGGACGTGATGAAGGCATGGACTAGTTTCTCTGCATCATTTAGTAGCAGAATATTTTTAATTTTAGCGATGTTCCTGAAAGAATGCTATTTTAGTATTGTTATCTATATGGGCATTAAATGAAAGATAAGATTCTTTAAATCAAGCAGGAATTCTCTGTTGGATCTATATGAAAAATGACTAGCTGCTGCAGATTGTACTCTGGATCTACTAACATTTTTATCATCTACCTTCTTATTGCCTTATTTGGGGACAACATTGTCTTCTGGAGTGAATCCCAGTGCACACAGGTTGCCAGTCCATTTCAGGAGGAGCAGTTCATTCATTCATTCATTCATTCATTCATTCATTCATTCATTCATTCATTAATTCATTCATCTTCTTGCCCCTTTATTCCCTAATTCAGTGTCACAGGGGTCTGCTTTAGCCTATCCCAGTGCACATAGTGCAAGAGACAGGGGTACACCCTGGACAGGTTGCCAGTCTATTACAGGGCACACATAGACAAACAACCACTCACACACACACACACACACACACACACACACACACACACACACACACACACATTCGCTCTTTTGGCAATACAGAACATGCAAACTCTGCACAGAATAATCCCCGATGTAAGGGCTGTGCCTTTGGAGGGCCGCCTGCAGAGGGCACCCTCGCCTGAATTCTAGTGTTCAATCTCTGAAACGGCCATCTTGGGCGTGGTCCTCCTATATAAGCAGGTGGCTTTCAAAGGCTCATTGCGAAGTATTGTTGCCCTAGGCCTTGCTAAGCAATTTGTATAACTCTAGATTTTGTGATTCTTGGATTTTTGACCTTTGCTCTTTTCTTGACTTCTCTTTGGATTATCCCTTTTGATTTGTTTGCCTTCCACTTACCCTTTCCAAATAAACACCTGATTTAAACTCTGCAATATGGATTCTTCCAACTTGCCTACAACCTGCACTTTACAGAATACTTCGCCAAACGCGAATCCAGCGGAGATCAGGACTTTGGAGGATTTATTGGCGGCGTTGAACTCGCAAGCCCAAATTATACATGGATTTCAGAAGCAGGTGCGTGCCCTCACCCTGTCTGCTTCAGCACAGCACCAACCCCCCCAAGCCGCCTATCCCTATCCCACTCCTACCTTCCCACACAACAAATTCAGCGGAGACCCCAACCAGTGCCGGGGGTTTATTCATCAGTGCCGCATGTATTTCTTGGAACAGTCTTCTGGGGAGAAAAAGTGCGCCTTCCTCATCTCTTTGCTCGCAGATCGCGTACTGGAGTGGGCAACTCCAGTGTGGGAGTCGGATGAGGGCATACGATCTTCGAGTGAGTGCTTTATCTCACAGTTGCGAGAGGTATTTGAGCACCCCGCAGGCGGTCTTGATGTTGCTACGCACCTTTATCGATTAAAACAAAACACGCAATCAGCAGCGGACTATGCAATCACCTTTCGCACTCTAGGAGACCAAAGCGGCATGAATGATGTTCGTTTAAAAACCCTGTTCAAAGAAGGACTCAGACCTGATTTGCAGGCAGAGATGGTGTGTCGCGGAGAATCTGACTCATACACGGAGTTTATTCAGCGCGCTATCAGAGTGGACAACCTCATGCGCAACCATTCCACTGCACTTGCCGAGGCTTCTGCGTCTGCTATGCCTACTTTGCCCTGCGATATAACGGAGGGCGGCCAATGCAAATTGGGGCTTATAAGCTCAATGCCGCTGAAAAAAGACGCTGCAAGCAACTGGGTTTGTGCTTGTATTGTGGACAGCATGGTCATCTATGTGTGCATTGCCCCTCTCTGACCACTAAGGCCGGTGCAAAAGTAAGTTCACCCATCCGCACTATCAACATGAATGCCAGTTTTTCTGTTCAAGTACATTTGCAAGATTATGAATTAACTGGTACTCTTTCTGCTCTCGTGGACTCAGGGTCAGCTTTGAATTTGATGGACTCGATACTGGCAAAGAGGTTGAGAATCCCCACCGAACCATGCACCCCCCCACTGAGTATAACAGCCATTGATGGGCGCGAGATTGGCACGGCCATTATGCAAAAAACCTCGCCTCTTCGGCTCGCAGTGGACACCAGCCACCATGAAACAATTGTTTTCTACCTAACACACGCTCCTAAGACTCCCCTCATCCTAGGTTTCCCGTGGTTAGTTAAACATGACCTCATCATCTCGTTGGGTTGGGGGAAAATTTTACAGTGGTCTCAAGACTGCAGCCAGCGCTGTTTGACAAGGTCTTCGGGGGTGAGTGCTGCGTCCTATCCTACATTGTCTCAAGCAATGTTCCCTCCTGCTCTCATGATCTAGCTGAAGTGTTCAGCAAAGAGCGAGCGGCTAAACTACCCCCTCATCGCGAGGTAGACTGTGCTATCCAGCTTCTCGATCAAACTACACCTCCCAAGAGCCGGGTCTACCCTCTCTCCAGACCCGAACTAGACACCTTGGATAACTATATTGCTGAAGCACTATCTGCGGGGCACATTCAACCATCCATCTCTCCAGCCAGGGCTGTGTTTTTCTTTATTACTAAGAAGGATGTTAGCCTTTGGCCCTGCATTGACTACCAAGGCCTCAACAGCATCACAATAAAAAACTATTACCCATTGCCGTTAGTGCCTTCAGCCCTTGAACAATTGAAAGATGCGAAAATTTTCACTTAGCTGGATTTAAGAAGCGCAAATAACTTGGTGCGAATTCGTGAGGAGGATGAATGGAAGACTGCCTTCGTTACCCCTAAGGGTAACTATGAATATTTAGTAATGCCGTACGGGTTGTGCAATGCGCCTGCAGTCTTCCAGTCGTTCATTAATGATGTGCTTCGTGAATTCCTTAATGTTTGTGCTATTGTGTACATTGATGACATTTTGATCTACTCACAGGACAAGGAAAAACATAAGGGGCATGTCAAGGCTGTGTTACGTTGGCTGCTGGAGAATAACCTGTATGTAAAGACGGAAAAGTGTCAATTTCACAACAAAGAGGTACAGTTTCTGGGCTATATTGTTAATACTTCCGGCATCTCGATGGAGACTAGTAGGGTGCTGGCAGTACTAAACTGGCCCATACCTCACTCAGTCAAGGAGCTACAGCGTTTCTTAGGATTCGCCAACTTTTATAGGCGTTTTATACGCGACTTCAGTCACACTGCCGCCCCTTAACCTCACTCCTAAAGGGCACTCCGGTAAAATTGCACTGGACGGAGGCCGCCCAAGGCATTTGAAGTACTTAAGCGTAAATTCACGTCCGCACCGATGCTCAAACACCCTGATCCTTCTATCCCATTTGTGGTGGGGTGGACGCCAGTGATTGTGGAGTGGGGGCCATATTGTCTCAGTTGCATGGCACGCCCCCTAAACTGCATCCGTGTGCCTACTTTTCTAGGAAGCTTACGCCGACGGAAAGCAATTACGATGTCGGCAACAAGGAGCTGTTGGCCTTAAAAGAGGCTTTATTAGAATGGCGCCACTGGTTCAAAGGCAGCGCGCAGCCATTCACGGTATGGACCGATCACAAGAACTTAGAGGACGTAAAGGGGGCTCACCGACTGAATGCGCGACAAGCTCGTTGGGCACTGTTTTTCACCCGCTTTAATTTTGTTATTTCCTACAGGCCGGGTCGAAGAATGGAAAAGGGGATGCCCTGTCGCAAAGGTACGACCTCGTCGAGGAGGACAGCAGTACAAAACCTATCCTCAACCCAAGCAAAGTAGTGGCGCCTGTGCTGTGGGATCTGGCTAAAGAGATACAAGACGCCAGTGAAGAAAATGCTCCGCCCCAGGGTACACCCCCCGGTAAGACCTAAGTACATACTGACTTTAGGCAATGTCTAATAGCTTGGGCTCACACCTCACTGAGTGCAGGACATCCTGGTATTCTGAGAACCCTGGAATTATTGCAGAACCAATACTGGTGGCCCCACATGGGAGAGAAGGTGCGTGCGTTCGTCGGTTCCTGCGCTGTGGGAACACCTAGGCACCTGGTCACATATTGCTGTAGACTTTGTCACAGACCTGCCGGCCTCTGGTGGTCACACGGCGGTTTTAACCATGGTAGATAGATTCTCCAAATCTTGCCGGTTAATCCCTTTGAAAGGTGTACCTTCAGCTACAGAAACAGCTAACCTTCTGTTTGATTACGTTTTTAGGATTTACGGGTTACCAGAGGATATTGTTTCCAACAGAGGCCCGCAGTTCACCTCTAGAGTCTGGGCGGAGTTCTGCAGGCACTTGGACATAAATGTGAGCCTGACCTCAGGGTACCACCCGCAGTCCAATGGACAAGCAGAGCGCCAGAACCAAGAATTAGGGCGGTATCTGCACTCCTATTGCTCGACGGAGCAACATCGCTGGAGTGAATTCCTGCCATGGGCCGAATACGCGCAGAATTCCCTCCGTCACTTTTCCACCAAACTAACGCCCTTTCAATGCGTTCTAGGGTACCAGCCTCCCTTCTTCCCGTGGACCGGAGAGCCGTCCAGTGTACCATCGGTGGAGGACTGATATCAACGCAGTGCGCAGGTGTGGAAAGAAGCCCATGTGCGGCTTGGAAGAGCCATGTGTGCCCAGAAAAGGACAGTCTGATAAACGTCGAAAGCCTGCCCCCGTGTATCGACCTGGTCAGAGAGTGTGGCTGTCCTCGCAGCATCTTCGTCTCAAGCTCCCCAGTAAAAATCTCAGTCTGAAATTCATTGGGCCCTTCAAGATTATCAGCCAGATTAACGAGGTATCGTACAAACTACAGTTACCGGTGCACATGCGCATTAATCCTACCTTCCATGTTTCCCTCCTCAAGCCCTACGTGCTGGTCAGAGGCCCCAACGTCTCACAGCCAGAGCCACCAGCCCCCATCGAGTTGGAGGATGGATTGGCCTACACTGTAGAGATTCTTAACTCTAGGAGAAGACATGGGGGTTTGCAGTACCTGGTGGACTGGGAGGGCTATGGTCCTGAGGAGCAGTCCTGGGTGCGCGCTTCTGACATTCTGGATCCGTCACTCCTGCAGGATTTCCACGCAAGTCATCCGGCCCTCCCAGGTCCGCGCCCAAAGGGGCGCCCTAGAAGACCGCCAGGAGGTGTTCCTGGGGGGGGTAATGTAAGGACTGTGCCATTGGAGGACTGCCTGCAGAGGGCGCCCTCACCCGAATTTTAGTGTTCAATCTCTGAGGCGGCCATCTTGGGCAAGGTCCGCCTATATAAGCAGGTGGCCTTCAAAGGCTCATTGCGAAGTATTGTTGCCCTAGGCCTTGCTAAGCAATTTGTATAACTCTAGATTTTGTGATTCTTGGATTATTGACCTTTGCTCTGTTCTTGACTTCTCTTTGGATTATCCCTTCTGATTTGTTTGCCTTCCACTTCCCCTTTCCAAATAAACTTTGCAATATGGATTCTTCCAACTTGCCTACAGCCCGCACGTTACACCCGAACCGGGAATCGAACACGGGATCTTCTTGTTGTGAGGCAACCGTGCTAACCACTACACCACCATATATCCAGCGCACTCTTTTCTCTATGGTGATCAATAGAGGGTATCGTTGTATGCATGTAGAGACAGAGATCAGTCATCATTTTGAAACTGAGCTCCAGACTGAACATGCAGAGATGATGAACAATCCTCTAAACTGTAAAATGTTTATGTAACCTATGCTTTTGTTTGAAATTTTCATGACATTTTAGCTTGCTAATAGTTTGAGACCTGACAACATCCTTAGCTTATTTCCTGTGAGTCCAGTCTACTGTATGAAGGTCTGATCCTAAAGATTGCTTGGACCATAGTCTGAAATATTGTTCGCAGTTTTGTGAACAGTTCTGTTCAAATTTTTCTAATTCACTTTTAGTATGTAGCTGTATAATTCCTTTATTAACCCTAGTTGGTCTTGGGTGTTAGTAATAGTTTTTGGTCTGGGTTCTTTGGGTTTCTTTTATTAGGTCTCGCAGTTTCTCCACAACTCAGAGGAAACCCACACAAGCACGGCAAGAACATGCAACCCTGGACAATTCTGGGCAGCTCGTTGCACGGCCATAGACAAGCAATCACACACATCCAATTTTACAGTTTAGAATAAACCTTTTAGACGAAAACCTACTGAATGAAAAGGCCTTTTAATTTAGTTAATATCTCAGGTGGTACAATTAGTTAGGTGGTTAGCACTGACTCCTCACAGCGAAAAGGTCCAGGGTCCAATTTCCGGGTGTGGGCTCTTTCCGGAGCTTATATGGTCTTTTTTATCAGCTTGGAATAATTTTTACAAATTTTAAAATGTGCAACATAAATTTAACAGTACTTTAAATAAATATTTGAATTTGGTAGCTGCACATTTTCTTCATCTTCTCCTTTTGGCTGCTCCCGCTAGGGGTAACCATAGCAGATCGCTATTCTCCACACTACCCTGTCCTACATCTGCCTCACCACATCCATAAACCTCCTCCTTGGACTTCCTATTTTCCTTCTGCCTGGCACTTCCTTCCTCAGCATTCTTCTACCAATATACTACATGTCCCTTTTTTGCACATGTCAGAACCAATTCAACCTTGCCTCCCTTACCTTTTCTCCAAAACATCCTATGTGCGCCATCCCTCTAATCAATTAATTTTTAATTCTGTCCATCCTTCTCACTCCCTATGAAAATCTCAAGATCTTCAACTCTGCCACCTCCAGCTCCGCTTCCTGTCTTTTTGACAATGCCACTGTCTCTAAACCGTACATCAATGCAGGTCTTAATACAGTCCTATAAACTTTCACTTTTACTCTTGAAGAAACTCGTCAATCACAAATCACTCCTGCACTCTTTTCCTCACTTTTCTAACACACTCTCCATTACTTTGCACTGTTGACCCCAGGTACATAAACTCCTTCACCTTCACTACCACCTCTTCCTGCAACTTTGCCACTCCATTGCCTTCCCTCTCATTCACACATCACTTACCATTACTGACTTTCATTCCCCTTCTCTCCAGCGAGCACCCCCACCTCTCTAGATTCTTCTTAACCTGCTCCCTACTCTTACCACAAATCACAATATCATCTGCAAACATCATTATCCATGGAGATTCCTGTCTGACCTCATCTGCCAACCTGTCCAAGGCTCAGAGCCGATCCTTGAAGCAATCCCACCTTCACATTGAACCAATCAAACATCCCTACCGCATACTTCACTGTTGCACACTGTTCTTATACATGTCCTGCACGACCCTCACATACTTCTCTGCTACACCTGACTTTCTCATACAATACCACCGCTCCTCTCTCGGAACCCTGTCGTACGCTTTCTCCAGATCCACAAACACACAATGCTACTCCTTCTGGCCTTCTCTATACTTCTCCATCAACATCCTCGAAGCAAAGATTGAATCTGTAGTACTCTCCCTTGGCATGAAACCATACTGTTGCTCACAGATGGACACTTCTTCCCTTGGCCTAGATTCCACTACTCTTTTCCATAACTTCGATCATAGTGTGAATCATCAACTTTATTTCCTTGTGGTTACTGCATGCCTGCACATCTCCCTTATTTCAAAATCCTGTTAACAACTTTGGGCTATAATGGGCTAGCTGCACATTTTGTTTGAAGAAAAAATGCTGGACAGGTTGTACAGAAAGGTAATCGTGTACATGTTGCTAGAAGACAGTAGTGCTCTATTCAAAGCTTGGTAGATCTGAATAAATTAAACCTTTTTACTCGATTTAGCACACTATTTCCCATATTTTCATCTCCCAGAAGTATGATTAAGTAAAACTAGGAGCTTTTATTGAAAAAGGAGAAAAAGGATGATGTTATAGAAAAAAATGTTCATGTATAATAATGCTTGGTGAAATATTCCTTGTTTAAGGGAAATATTATTCTATAACATATAGTATACAACATATGGTATACAACAATCCAGCACACAAATATTTAAAATATTGAAATTTTTATATTCTGTTTATATTCTGTTTTATCTATTTAGTAAGCTATGCTGTGATTAACATTATTTTTTCTCTTTGACTATCAAGCTGAAGGAAACAGGATTTACAGGGCTGCTGGATAATAGTGTCTGACGCTACAATCCGACAGTTTGACCCAGACCCATCAGCTGTAACACAATGTCTTAAGCAAGCTTGTAAACATGTTTGGATATTTGACTATACACCAGTGGTTTGCGTACCTTACAGATTTTTATCCAAGTAAGAGCAATTGTATCATTTTGTAAATTTCTTTGGTTGAAATTCCTAATTAAGATTTCAATTTCAATAAGAATGTGGGACCATACTTGTCTGTGGAGAGCAGTAACCTTCCAATCTACAGATCTTCCGCTGTCATGGGCCTCATATTTCCTTCAACACATTGTACTCTACTGACCTGTGCTGTATGGCAAATAGGCTAGACAGAATTAGAGATGGACCAAACACTGTGGTTCTTGTGAGTGTGTGGTCTCACACAGTACTTACCTTACTTAAGTATATATCCGTTGGGTAAGTACTGTAGTGTTTAAGTAAGAACCATGTGCCAGCCACTTTGGTGGTGATCCACATTAGCAACCTACAGAATATTGACTCAATGTACAGCCTGTATAATAGAAGCTGGACTTGTGTGGCCAATACAGCACCTTGTGTACACGGTTTGGTCAAGACTACTTGAAAAATGAGAAAATTGTTTCTTGTGGATGGTAGGGTTAATTTCATGTAACTTGTTATGGGGTACTTTCCCCATTCCTCTTGCCACTTATGGATAGAAAATGCAAACTCTGCACAGAAAGATTCCCATCCCATAAATCAACCTGCTTGTTGTGAGGCGACTGTGCTAACACCAACGCCACTTTGCGTTGTACCTGTCCAGTTAACTAAATTTAGAATTAACCTTAGGCTCCGGAAAAACCGCGTGAGCCTGAATTAAGGAAGAGGTGGGTGAGAAGATGAATGAATGAATTTATGAATGAATGAATGAATGAATGTTTCTTTGGAAATATTAATCCTACTGTAAGGTTTTGTTGATTCTCATGTCATGTTTTATATAGTGTTTGTTTTGCGTGTGTCATGTGATTGGTTGGTTAGCTATTGAGTTCAGGTGTGTCTTGTTTTGTTTGACAGTTCTTTCTGTATTTAGGTGCTGTCTGTTTTGTCTTGGGGTGGATGATTGTTTGTTACCCCTTATGGTAAGGTTTATTAAGGTTCTTGTATATGTATAGTTCAGGTTTGTCTAGGTACTGTTTGCATTGTTCTGTAAGTTAATATTTTCTGTTTATGTTGATTTAAGCACTCTTGTAAATAAACGGCACTTTAAGTTCTCAAAGACTGCTTGCTGTCAGTGAATCCCCATTACACCTACACTTCTAATGAATTAGTAATGTATGTTTAAAGATTTGTGCTAGAGTTCTCTCCAGAACTGACTCTTATTTTATAGTATTCTGTTTTGGTTACTGTGCTGTTTCTTTCTTTATTGTTTGTATATGCCTTTATTTCTTTTAGGTTTGCTTAGCAGTATGTTTCTTGGTTGATGTGTGTCCAAGTTTGTTTTTGTAAAGGAGTTCTTATGTTTTGTATTAAATAAAATATCTGTTGTATCTAATCACCTATTCTTCCTGTGCTCTTCCATCTCCACCACGTAAAATAAAGCTTAATATAAAACTTTTTCCCCTTTCGGTTTTCACTTTGCCCTGGTTTTGGGATTGAGAAGATTCGTTTGCATGTTTTCCCCGTGCTTGCATGGGTTTCTTCCGATAACTCCGGTTTCCTCACACAGTCCAGAAACATGCAGATTAGGTCGATTGGTGATTCCAAATTGTCCCTAGGAGTGAATGTGTGTTGTGTGAATGGTTGTTTGTCGTTGTGTTGCCTTGCGATGGACTGGTGACCCGTCTAGGGTGTCTCACCCTATGTGAGCTGGGATAGGCACCAGCAAACTCCTGTGACCCCGAATTAGGGAATAAGCGGTTAAGGGAATGAATTAATGAATATTTTTCCGTGCTATTTTGTTCCTCCTTTCAGGTTCCAAATTCTATAAATAAAAACCATAATATTAATACAATTATAAAGAGTAGCACAGTGGCCTCTCCCACAGCCCAACCATGTACATTAGGTTGACTAAATTGCCCATGTGAGTGAATGTGTGTGTGTTTATATAACAATGATATATATAATCCTTTAAAATGAAATATAATCCTTTAAATTTAACTTAAATTTAAAGTGAACATTCAATTTATAAGTTGATATCCTAAATCTGGGTCACAAGTGTCTGCTAGAGACACTCTATAGCAGGGCTACACATAGACAAACAACCACAGACTCTGCTATAGTGAATTTGTAATCACCAATCAACCTTATGGTCATGTTTTTCGACATTTGGGAAGAAACTAGGGTACCCTAGTTTAATCAATTAATGGTCAGTTCGCGCTAAATCACCTATTTTAAGTCATGTTTACAGAATTAATAATTAGTTCATCTATTTAACTTTCATTTTTATTTCATTTATATTTTTAAAACTTGATAATAGAAAAATCATGTGTATTTGTGAATGGTTGTTTGTCTATGTGTGCCCTGCAATGGACTGGTGACCTGTCAAGGGTGTTCCCCTGCCTCTTGCCCATTCATCTTTTTCCTGCTTATTACCTAATTCTGGGTCACAGGGGTCTGCTGGAGCCTATCCCAGTACACATAGGGCTAGAGGCAGGGGTACACCTAGGACAGATCGCCATAGACGAACAACCACTCACACGTCTTGGATCGTAGATCCAATGGAGGCGTTCCAGTAGTACACAGCGGCCTCTCCGCATACAAAATGGTGCTATTTGTTTGATACAGCCCAACTAACACAGCGTATGGACATCGTAGACGATGGTGTTCATGTGCACAGCCTCCAGACTCTGCTGAAACTGAAAAGTCATGCAGCAACCATTCTGCATGATATACTGCTGGACGTACTCCATGAGCTCGGCTTGCTGCGAGGATCAGGCCTTCAGACCATGGTGTCACCTGATGCAGGAGGCTGGGAGAGACATCATCAAAAGTGATGCGTGAGGAAGCGAAAGCACAGAAAGATGATGGGTGTTTGTGCTTATTAAAAACAAACCCTAGCTCCCCGCAATCACACTGGCTAACGTTTGTGGTCTGGATAATAAACTAGACAACATCCGACTCTAGCAGACTACACTACGTGAGATTAGAGACTGCTGTGCTTATGTTTTTACGGAAACATGGCTCTGTGACCACCTTTGCCGCCATTTAGCTAACCAGGCCTGCCATGTTTCGTGCTGATAGGAATGCAGTTCAGTCCAGTAAGACTCACTGTGGTGACGTGTTTTTACATCAACACGGAATGGTGTAAGAACTCCGTGCTTGTGTCTGAACACTGCTCATCATCAGTGGAGTTTCTGATTCTTAGATGCCTTTTTATTTTATTTTTAATCAAATTTTTTAATTTACCACATTTTCATTTTTGCTGTTTTCACATTTCACCTAGAGCTAATGCTAAGGAAGCACTCAGTGTGCTTTACGGGCTATCAAAAAGCTACAAGATGCTCAGCTCAATGGACTGTTCATAATTGCTGGAGATTTCAACCATGCAAATCTCAAAGCTGTTCTCCCTAAACTCTACCAACATGTGGACTGTGCTACGAGAGGAGTGAAAACGCTGGATGCTGTTTCCAGATGCGCTGAACAACTTTCATGCAAAGTCCCGTTTGCATGAAAAAAGTCAGGTTTGAGTCACTTAATAACATCTCAGCAAGGAAGACCATCATTCCTCCTATTGACCAAGTGCTTTGTCTCACCACAGCCTATGAGAGGAAAACCATGTAGAGTCAACCAACGGAAAGCTGCTGGACGAGACAACATTCCTGGTAGAGTCCTCAGAGAGTGTGCAGAACAGCTGGCGGATGTCTTTACAGATATCTATCTCTCTGAGAAGCACTGTCATTCCACCCTGCCTATAAACTACCACCATTGTCCCTGGACCAAAAAAACTACAATATCCAACATCAATGACTATCATCCCAATGCACAATAGGCTTGTCAGAAGGCACATAAAGAACCTATTGCCACCATCACTGGATATAAATACAGTTTGCGTATCGTCTCAACCGCTCCACGGATGCTATCATCACCACTCTTCACCGTGCATACCTTGAAAATAAAGACACTTATGTTTGAATGTTTTTCATAGATTTCAATTCAGCATTCAACACAATCATCAGCATGATGGGCATAAATACCTCCTGCTGAAACTGGAGACTGGATTTCCTGACTGGGAGACCTCAGTCAGTCCAGATTGGGAACAGCACCTCCAGTACCACCACACTGAACACTGGAGCTCCACAGGGCTGTGTTCAGTCCACTGATGATCACGTTGCTGACCCATGACTGTGCACCAATGCATAGCTCAAACAACATCATCAAGTTTGCTGATGACATGACCATGGTGGGTCAGAGCCAACAAACCCGTCTCTTAACGTGGACAAGATGAAAAAGATTTTTGATGACTTCAGGAGATCACAGTGCGACTACTCTCTGCTTAACATTGACAGATCCCAAGTGGTGATTGTCAAAAGAACCAAATTCCTTGAAAGACCTCCGAAATCCAATGTACAAAATGTTTTATATCCACAGGTTGCCGCCAGTATAAGTCCCAGACTGCTAGAGTAAGTAATGCTTCGTCGCATAATAACAACAAAAAGAATTCCGCCACCTTACAGTTAGATATAGATTCTTCAAGAATACATGTGTTTACAGGTGTTCACTGCCACCTGTAGCGTGATGAGGTAGGCCTAACATTACATAAAAGAACGAGCAATTTTCAGTGTTGATTTACAGACACAGACAAAAAAGAATAAGCTTTTCTCTGGCCGTTTATATGGTCCAAAGTGCTTTTTACCCCTTACTTCCTTTCTGACAAAATCCAGGAAACGACCTAAAAAGGAACGCATTATTTATGAGCCAGTTCAGAACAGTGAGAACACACACATGTACACTTATATAAGTGTAGAAACTGTATATTCCAGCAGTACACACACCTAGCCATTTCCTGCTGCACTGACTGCCCATTCTTTCTTATGCTGACTATCCACTGGGCAGTATCAAATGGCACACAGCAAAGTAGGCTGTGTAGCCTAAAGGTGTGTGGCGCTGTGGATAGACATAGAGGAACAGCTCGTTTAATTCTGAAGCTGTTCATGCGCTGTCTCTCTCTAGTCCCCAAAGCACCATCAAAAACACACACAAAAATAGAGGGAGTATCTTTTTTTTAAAAATAATGCTTAAAACGATATACGCTTTCAAACAGACCCCAACGTTTTCCACCCTACTACACTCTCCCCAGCTTTAAAAGATGACTCTGGCATCTTACACAAAATGTCGCAGATCGAAACAGACACAGTCTTTAAAGAGTCATGACTATTATGTCTAATATGTCCATATGGGAGTAGGGTAATAGTACAGGTTGGGTTGAGTCATGTAATAGGGCATAAGAAAGCAATCAAGCATTATATTCGCTTCAGGTCCCCATGCCTGGTAAGATGTTTGTCCTAACTGATTGTAAGTGAACATTTATCTTGTTTTAATTGTTCTGGTTAATCTACGGCCAGTTTCCTCATGTGCATCAGACACATTATTAGGCAATTGTTCAGGTTCCTTATCATTCACATCGTCAACTACAGGTAAATCCACGCAAGCGCTGGGAGAACATGCAAACTCTGCACAGAAAGATCCCGGCCCGGTATTTGAACCTGGGACCTTCTTGTTGTGAGGCGACTGTGCTAAACACCACACCACCGCGCCGCCCGAGCTTTAAACACTTCAGCAAAAACATTACTGCCTAAAATGGGATGGTTAAGACAGTTCTGTGTGATCATAACTGGTATTTGTATAGTTACATGTCCGTTGGTTATTGCTATTGATCTCAAGTGTCAGACCTGCCCAGCCCTCTGAGGGAACATTGCTACCATTTGCAGCATAGATTTCATAAGGTTGGTCTGGAAAGAGAGATGTGAGTGGTTGAATGGGAACTGTGGGTAATGTCTCTTGGATCCATGTTTTTCCAACCATTGTCACTTGAGAACCTGAATCAAGTACCATCTGTATTGGAGCACCATTATCAGCACACAACACCATACATCTTTTACCAATAAGTTGAGCAAGTCTTTTCTTTGGTGGTAGTGATGAGTGAGTTGGCCGTGACATTGGCCTTGGGTTGTTGAAGGTCGGGGGCGCTTGGGCTGTCTCGGTCACTGGCTGCTCCTCTCCTGTGACCGTGTTGTATTTCCCAACCCTTTGCGCTGAAAACAGCCTATGGCCCTGTGTCCTGGTTGACCACACGCAAAACAATGATGACATGGGATAATGTTTTGTTGTACACACAATTTGCACCTGCTTCGTGTTTCACTTCGCACCTGTGAGTTGTGTCTCTGAGGGCTGAAGTCAACAGATTTGGGGTTTTCAGGTGATCTAGTCATTTGGGCTAGATATTTAGTTAGTGAGGACACTTGTGCAGTTAGTTCTCTAATAGTATCCTGTTGTGTCTGTTGCTCATTGTCAACTTTATTGTCTTTAGTCTTATTATCACTGTCAAATGTAGCAACAGTCACTGTCTTAGTCTTAACAGTTAAACCAAATCGTTTCCGTCTTTCTGTGTCTTCACTTGTGGACTTGGTGATTTGTTCTAGTAAGAGATCATCAATAACTTCCATATTATTAAGGAAGAGTTTTAATTCACGTCTGACCTAGTCATTTTCTCATTTAACCTCAGATAGAGAGTATGGAGAAAGGTACCTTGTGCAAGTTTTACATCATAAGTAAAACCATTACCAGTTTGTTGTGACTCAAAAAGAACACGTTGTTTCAAACCCATTACTCAATACAAAAACTGTTGTGGACTCTCTTTGCCTAAGTGTTTAGCATTACTTAACTCTTGAAAAAGTTCTGTACTATTTTTGTCACGAATGTGAGAGCGAAGAAACTTTTTAAGCTCACCAACCTTTAAATCACTTTTGTTGAGTAACATATCTTTAAATGCACCCGGTTTTGTAATTTTAAGCACACTCCTAATAACTTCGCACTAAGAACTATGTACACAGAACCCAAGATCCCATGCTTATTCACTCTGCTCACTCCTCTCCAGGCACTGGCCACCCTGGGGCCAACCCCAACCTCTCACTTCTATCTGACCACTCTTGAACCTTGGACAACTGCAGATCATTGTTGCTCATTGTCACTAGTACAAGACCAGTTTGGAATTTCTGAGGAGTTTAATGGCTTTATACAACATGCAACACATGCAATTATCTATTGACAAAGTTCGGCTTTAGCTGAATGAGCGTGTATTTATTATAATATAAAATGTAAAATCGTCACCAGGTTTCACACACTATCGTTCAGTTGGTCAGTTCTGCGGGCACCATGTGGCCTTGCTCAAGGAGTTGAAATTAATAGTAATGTTAAAACAACTATTGCTAACGTTAAGGTAGGATATCTGAGATATATTGCCAGATTATGTTTCTATTTGGTTTGGTACTTCAAATCATCGTCATTTTGAAGATTGTTGTGAAAGTTTAATTTTTAATTGGTTGCGGTCTAGAGGTTTTGTTATATAAACCATTTTATGTTAAAAAGTTTTAATACCTATCAAGATATACTGTACTGTGCTGTGATCCTGTTTCCCTGTGTTTTATTTTAAAGTCAAATGTTGTGTGTTGAATGTGTTCTTGTGAGGATTTATGTAAGATTATGTTTTTTTTTAAAAAGGTTTCTTTGCTTCATCACTCGGTGGGCAGTTTAAGAACAGCCACAGACCTCTTCAGTTCTTGGATAAGTCTCTAGCTTCTGGGCACTTAATTTGGCAAATTAATTTTTTGTTACACATTCACTCTTATGGACAATTTAGAATCACCAATCGACCTAATCTGCATGTTTTTGGGCTGTGGGAGGAAACCGGAGTACCCAGAGAAAACACAGTCCAAAAACATGTATATTAGGTTAATTGGTGATTCTAAATTGCCCATAGAAGTGAATGTGTGTATGTGGTTGTTTGTCTGTGTTTCCCTAAAATGGACTGGCAACCCGTCCAGGGTGTACCACCACCTCTCGCCCTATGTGTTGAATTAGAGAATAAGTGGGTAAGAAGATGAATGAATGAATTAAAAAATGTTTTGTTATGTCGAATGCTGAGGTCAGAGGCCCTTTATTTTATTTTATTTTATTTTTCAATGTCAAATGTTTTATTGGAATATAGCACAGATTGTACTTCAAACATGTTCTTGTATTAGTTTATTATGTTTTAATACTATGAAAATTTACTGTACTGTCTGTCCAATTTTGTAAATTGCTCAGATCAAGAGTCACTGTATTTTAATGTCAGTGTTAAGAGTACAGATTGTACTTTGAAGGTGTTCTATGCTGCACTTAAAAATCAGGTTAGAAGTTTAATTAACTTTAACTTTTATAATGTTCACAACATTAGCATTAAAATTTATTACAGAAACTTGCACCCAATCGTTTATATATGGCAGCTGAGTAATAAACGTTATAAACAAATACCTCTCTTTCCTTTCCTAATTATTTCAAGTCAATTGAAGATTCATTTGTCAAAGAATAATATGACTAAATAAATTAATTCAAATCAGTTTAATTTTTTGTTTTAAAAGTTTAATTTTTTGTTTTAAATGTTACTTATTTTAACCAAGTCTGATTTGCTCAATAAGCTGCTCTTTGTCACAATAGTTAAACTCAAATGTTTTGCTTTATATTGTAGACTCTACTTAATTTTTTAGCATACAGTCATATAAATAATACTGAGTTTTACCAAGTTAAAATAACAAGAAGTTACAAAACATCACTAAATTTACAAAATGTAGTTTGAACATGTTGCCTTAATTTTTTTTGTTGAATCTAAGCAACAGTTTTTACAGTGTACGGCTGCTTTATTAGCCATTTCATCCGGTTTAGCGTTACCCCTAGTAACCAGTGAATAATCTTTTTGTGTGCCATGCATTTAACAATTGCCAATGATCTAGGCAGCATCATGGCCTTAAATAATTTACCTATTGCTGGCCCATTAGTTACTGTTGATCTATCTGCCCTTAAATACCCTCTTGGTGCTCAAATTTCTCTGAATTGGCGGCCTTTGCTCGCTAGTGATTTTTTGTTCTATTAACGTTTCTCATTTCACCTCTATCATCCTGTCCATTTTCAAGTATCATTTTTACTCTCCCATGTATTTTCATCCATCTTCCATCTCCAACAGCAGTCTCTGTTGTAACTTCTTCTTTATCCTCCTCACTTCCTTGTCTCAGTTCAACTGGGTTTCCTCTTTTTCCTCTTACTCTTTGCTCAGGCATTAAACCTTTATTCTGTTCAGTTGCCTTATTTTTATGTTTTTTAACGATATCTCCCTCCAGACTGGTTGCTCCCTCCAGACTGGAGTGAACTCCAGTATACAGACTGTTCTTTACTCCTCTGTCATGTTATTCTCCTCTGCACTTCTTTGTTTACTTTCTGACCACATCAATTTAACATGTATTTGCTTTGCAATTAATGCAGGTTGTTCTGACACTTTTAGACTTCCTGGTGAATGCTTATGGCCCGGATAATAAATTAAGTATCTAAGGAAACCCAAGATTATTTTTAATTACTATAGAAACCTTCTCGCTGGCCGCAGCAGCACGCTGGTGTTTTGCATGCCCCAACACTAAATTCCCACAATGTTATTGTAGTCTGCAAACACACTGCAGCACAAGGTGGGAGGCAGAGTATGTTCACAGAGATAAAATACAAACCTGTGTGTCTTCTGTTTGGCTGTAATGAAATAATATAATCTAAGAAGGCACTATGAAATGTCTCAGAAACAAAAAGGCAAAGACATTTTATAACCAAAAGTCCGATTTCCATAAGAAAAACTGGAAAAGCCAGTACTGCTTATTGTCGTTAAAATTCATGATTTAAAGGGATACTAAAGTATTATTTTACCTTTATTTTCTTTTAATGAATTTTTTTAATTAATATTTATTTTTCCCTTGAATGGACTCTGGAAAAAGATGAGAAAGATATTTTTTATTTTCTATAAAAGTACTATTTGAAAGCAGTGATTGGTGATCATAGAACAGCATAATAATGCAGTTTCACTTTACAATACATACAATTGCATTTATCTTGATAATAAGGAACATATTTTGTTTTTAAAGGACATTTACTTTTTTGCTGTTTGCCTGTTGAAAATGTTTTCCCTTGAAATTACTGACAGAGCCATAAGAAAATATTGCTTTATTCGTTTAATCATTAATTAATATACAATGTGTTAGGTCTTGGTTCAATAGGCTGTTTGCAATCATTTCAATATGTTTTAATAAACATTGAACCAGTCCGGCCCTCGGCAAATAACAGATTTTTTGCCCTCTGTGATATTTGACTTTGACATCCCTGATCCCTGAAAAAAACATCCAGGTCACTCACATTCAGATGCAGCCTGACACCCTGGCACCCTAACGTGTCAGTGAGGTTGTAAAGTGGCTGGTTGGGCTACGGCCCTCACGCGGCATCAGCAGACGAGGCTCCGCCCCCATGCAGCGTCGGCAGACAAAGCGCCACCCATTTGGTTAGCGTCGTCGTCCCCGCAACTAGATGACGTAATATTTAAGTCGACGCGCCGATAAGCGCGGTGTGGGTTATTGAATGTATGGCGTGATTCTAGTTGACTGTGTTATCTTCAGAGTCCCCAGTGTTACCTTCAGAGTCCTTTTCGGTCCCTACAGATTCCCTCTCTGTCCCTACAGATTCCCTCTCTGTCCCTTCAGAGTCCCTCTCGGTCCCTACAGAGTATCTCTCGGTCCCTACAGAGTCCCTCTCAGTCACTTCAGAGTACCTCTCGGTCCCTACAGAGTCCCTCACGGTCCCTCCAGCGTTCCCCATTGAGGTCTCTTCGGTCCCTCCAGCGTTCCCCATTGAGGTCCCTTCGGTCCCTCCAGCATTCCTCATTGAGGTCTTTTTGTCCCCTTTGAGTCCCCTACAGAGGACCCTTTGGTCCCCTTCGAGCCCCCTACTGAGTCCCTTTGGTCCCTTCTAAGTTCCCAGCGGTCCCTCCAGAGTTCTCTTCGGTCCCGCCTATAGCGTCCTCGGCGGTCCCTTTGGTCCCGCCTATAGCGTCCCGTTCAGTGTCTCCAGTTTTCCCCCGGGACAGTTCTCGGGCACGCGCTCCTCTAGAGACTGCGAACTCTGTCTGTTTCCTTGTCTATGTTTTTGTATTTGTTTATGTTTGTGATTACTCTTGCCTTGATCAAGTCATGTTGTTTTTGTTAATTTGCTCTGTCCTTGCATTATCTGTGTACTTTCTTTTTCCCTGCCTCTCTGGTCCCTCCCTCGGTCCCCCAATCTGTGTTTCTTCCTCCTTGCTGCCCTTTCCCCTGTTGCATAAGTGTGCCTTCTTCCCCGATCTTACCTTTTTACTGTGGTTTTTGTCTCTTCTGTGCTCCCTGGCTTTCTCCTTGTTTCCTCTTTTTTTCCCCTCTTCTCTCCCCCCTGTTTTTTTTCAGGGACGGTGTTTTTTTCTATTTGAGGTTTTTGTATGGTTTTCTTGGGCTGCGCCTTGGAGGACGCCAGGAGGCGTCCTTTAGAGAGTGGGGCTATGTAAGGTGGCTGGTTGGGCTCCGCCTCTCTCGCGGCGTCAGCAGACAAAGCGCCACCCACATGGTTAGCGTCGCCGTCCTGGCAACTAGATGACGTAATTTTTAAGGCGACACGCCGGTAAGCGCGGTGTGGGTTATTGAATGTATGGCGTGATTCTAGTTGAGTGTGTTACCGTCTGAACTTTGGAACTTTCAAACCTTGGACCTTTTGGATGTGTTTGTATTCTCGTTTATAGCCTCTCCGTGTGATCTCTGCGTCTTCGTGATTTGTTTTGTTTTGCTGTATATATCACTGTATATATATATCCTCACTATCTTTATAAATAAATCATCACTGCTTCCCTGCACAATGGATCATCACCTCGTCGTTACAGAGGCAATACACCCAAAAGCATCTCACAGTTTACAAAATACTAGGGCTCTAGTCTGCTCTAGTAGCAGTTTCGCTTCAAACTTCACTTTATTTCACATTTTACTTTACTTACCTTCATATCTCTCATTTCACTTCATCAGGTCCCAACTTGTCTCTAAAAGAAGGTGACTCTCCGATCGGGGCCCCAGCGCACAAATGGCAAGAGGTGGGGGTACATCCTGAACAGTTCGCCAGTCCATCGCAGGGCCATAATATATATGAAAAATCTAATTTGTAGCTCATTCTACTTCCATGTATTAAAATATTTTAAAAATACAAATGTGAAATGAAGTGAAATGCTGTTAGCGCAAACAACAATAAAACCAGAAATGGACTTTTAATTTAAACATTCCTTCTCCGCGTCTAGGGCAATACAGCAATCCAGTAGCTTTCCATACATGACTTTTTGAAATTTGCTTTTCATCAAGCACTAAGTAACGGTCCATGACAGCATTAAAAACAACTAGCAAAATAAGAAAAATTTAAAGAATCAGCATATCAGAGTATTTGAGTAGCCTAATTAACAATGTTTTTTTTGCAAACGCAGTGTCAAAATAGCTGCAAGATATAGTTTTATATATATAAATATATAACGGTCTACTGCGCTTTGTGATCTGTTCATGAATTAAAACATTTTCAAAAACGTTTCAAAACACCCCCCTCCCTGTTTTTTTCCACAAATTGAACCCTGAATATACTATTCAGTGCTATATAATCTATGTGGGTAGAGACTCCCATATATCTATTTGACAAAGTAAAACTCTGAGGCTGCAGTGTCTAATGTGGCGATTCTTGAGAGCTTCATAGACATGCTCCTTGAGAGCTTTGGTCTCTGGCTGTGAGAGTGGGTACACCTGACTGCGAGGCCTCAGCCTTACTGAACACCTCGTAAAGATTAATACTGTACGGGAGACGTGTTGTAATTTTGTATAGGCCACAAAGTATGGAGGTAGAAGCCATGGGGAAGTGGAAGGTTGGTTATCCTCATATAGTGGTGACCATCTTATAATCATTCTTTCACTTCCAAAGATTGCTAGAGCGTGGGTTTGCAACCAAGGGTACCCTAAAATGATCAAGGTTTTGGGCCAGAGGTAACGTGAAGAGAAATATTTTCCACATGGTGTTCCCCCACCTCTAATGTGAGACGGATAGTTCTTTTACAAATGCCCCGGATCTGTACTTGAACAGTTAGACTCATTTGTGAGCTAACAGAATATAAGGAAAGACTCACTTGACTGATGAGGTTTCATAGGGCAGAAGGCACATACATGATTGTGGTCCCACAATTTTAGCAGAGTCTTTCCTGCTGCCGGCGTTGACACTCTTGATTGCACAAAAAAGTGTTCTACTTTATTAGCGGCAAATGATCTTCCTTCATTCATCTTCTATACCTGCATATTCAGAGTGACTTAAGTCTGCTGGAGGCCTGTCAAAGGTAAAGAGTCAAAGGCAGGTGCACAGATTGTTCTGACTCAGATAAAAAATAAAATGGAAATAATTAATGATTACTTGTGTAGCCTAATACCAATTGATCCGTGGACTGGTAGAGACACAGGGGTTGGGGACCACTGCACTACGCCACCACATCGTATTTGCTGTAAACTTAAAAACAATAATTTAATAAATTAAATATGTATATTCTCACTGAGAGAATGCATAATTATTATTCTACATTTGTGTACACATAATAGAAAAAAACTTTATTCTATTTTGATATCATAATTTGAACTCATATTATAGTACATGTACTTGCATTTAACACAGTCGCTGAAATCCTATAAACATTTAATGTTTAGATGAATACAATATAGTCCCTAACACATTTTTGGCTTTTTTACCAGAAGTGTATTACATTACATAACACCACACAACTTTAAATAAATATTTAACTTTCAAAAAACATATACTGCCTGGCCAAAAATAAGTTGCCACCTGGATTTAACTAAGCAAATACAGTGAGGTTAATAAGTATTTGATCACCCTGTGATTTTGCCTACCCTGTGAAGTTCTCCTACTTAGAAATCATGAAGAGGTCTAGAATTTTCAGAATAGGTGCATTTCCACCGTGGAAAATAGAATCTAAAAATAAAAATGTTACATTGTATGATGTAACAATTTATTTGTAAATTAATATGGCAAAAAAGTATTTGATCACTTGCTTATCAGCCAGTTTTCTGACTTTCAAATAACTCTTATTTTGCTTTTAAATAAGTCAGCTGTTACGCGGATATACAATTCATTACTGGAGTCAGGCTTAACGGAAAACACCCTTTATTTCCGGGTAAGTACAAAC
>JAOTRA010089052.1:0-12098 GCA_026260255.1 Pseudolaguvia tuberculata
CAAGCAACTACTGTGGGCCCTTGAGCAAGGTCCTTTACCCACAATTGCTCAGTTGTAAAAAAGAGACCAAATGTAAGACGCTCTGGATAAGAGCGTCTGCTAAATGACTAACTGAAAACATGTCTGTCATTGTTAGCTTCATGCAGAAATCTTGCATTTTACTGTAACATTTATTGTTCCTTTGTTCTTGTTTCAGAAACAGTAGTTGAAAGTTAACAACGATAATTAATGATACTGTAGTATCGAGCATCATGTAGGTAATGTCCCGGAGTCTTAATGGACAGCATTAATGTATGATTTTAATAACACTAGACAACATCCTTAACACAAACCTAATCTACAACACTGTAAAACCCTGTCCTACTCGTGGCTCTGTAAAGCTATTTTGTCCACTGTTTTATGGTTTTAACGATAACATTTTCCACCCCTTTGACTCCTGGAGGCAAACATTTAGCCTGAACTACTGTGCTAAAAACCACAGGTTAGGATTTCTTTTTTAATGAATTTCTTTTTCTTTAAAAAAAAATGAATTTCCCACTTTTTCTAGCAGTTCCTCTAAATTTCTATATATTTTTCTGTTTTAAATCTATCCTATATAGCATGTCCAGGCTATAATGGATAGATTTAAAACAGAAATAATTAGTAAATATTAGAAATGCAGATCACATTTGTCTCTCTTTTCATTGGAGTGTTTCATTTAAAACTACTGTGACTTTTATGGCTGTGGACAATTCCTGTAAACAAGGGAAAACCCTAATCAGAAGATTTTGTTGCTTTAACTCTTTTTACAGATTAACGATAGTGAGAGTGATCGACGTGAAATGTCTCTGATTTTGCAGTTTAAGAAATCTTTATTAAGTGAGGTCACAATTTCCATTTAAACAACGTTGTATGCCAATTTTATAAAGCGTCTGGGTTGCTACATAACTCTTTGGAAAAGGCTAGGTATAACTCATACACTGGTATTATGAGTGTTGAAATGATCTTGAGAAACATGTTTATTCACTGGCTAACTGTGAGCTGCTTGGCTGCTGCCAGATGCCAGCGTTTGTATAACCGCCACCCTAAGGCTAGCATGCCTCCATTACAGCTGATCTACTGAACTAAACTGAACACAGCAGGGGCATGTCGGATGCTTAATGAATGCTACATGCAGCAACCTGTGTCTCTTTGAGACAATATAATTTTAGCAAGTGTTTTATGTAAAAAAATATAAATCTATAAAATACATTTTGTAATTGTAAACATTGCATCATTAGTGTTCTGTGATTATCTAATAAATCCCCCACACCATTATTTTATTGTTTAGCCAGAACTAAAGTAAAATGATATGAAGGAAGCTTATTGTTGCAAGAGTTTAAAAAATGTTCCGTCTGAGACTTGGCAACCGGCTGTATAAATATCAGCGTTCAAAACATCCTGCTTTTCCTCCTCCACTAGAGACCTGTTCACTCGTGTCCATTTGTCAATTTGACAGATGCATTTATCCAGTGAAACATTTCTTATTTTTATTATTTTTTTTTGTTCAACCGGGCAGTTAAGGTTTAAGAGGTCCAGCATTGGTAAAATAATGTGGTGATGCTGGGAAGTGAACCTAAAGTCTTCTGTTCAGGACACACTATTCTCATTCAGGGTTACTCGCTTACTCAGTCACTATTTCTGGACAAGGGGTCTTTCTTTGTGGAGTTTGCATGTTCTCCCTGCACTTGTTTTGGTTATCTCTTGATAATTTGGTTTCCTTCCACAGTCCAAAAACTTGTCCCATGTCCAAATGTAACTTAATAACAGGACCTCATAGTGCTACATACAGTACTACAGAAACAACAACATCATAGACATATACACTGACTAATCGGAAATGATGTGCCACCATCTTTAACGTAATGTTTTTGTCTATGTGTGACCCTGTGATGGACTGGGTACCTGTTAAGGGTGTATTCCTTATTTGGGGTTAAGTGGGTTGAAATGTGTGTAATATATAATATATAATATATACATATACACGAATAAATGAATAAACTAGTAGAACTTTGTTTTTAGTGTTTGAGACTGAATTTTATTATTATTATTAGTAGTAGTAGCAGCAGCGTGTTTCCCTGAAAATAAGACACTATTTTTTTTTTTCCTCAAGAAGACATACTATGGCTTATTTTAAGGGGATGTCTTATTTATGCTACAACAATCTACATTTATGCAAAACTATAGAAAAAACAAACAGAACGCCTTAGTCAAGGAGACCTACGAGGGGTTCTCTTATCTTTGGTGCTAAGAAAGAAGGAACATTTATCCAAATATCGGTACAATTAAGTTGTCTGCTTCTGGAACATCACCATAACTCAGAATTCCATCCTGAATTTTTTGTGCCTCCTCCATTTCCTTTAGAACGGATGATCAGAAGGGCTGCCTGTCGTTTTCATTGCTCCATGCCATTAAGCTTAGCCATGCCTAGCCACGCCCACCGCTGTGTCTTATTTTTGGGGTATGGGAAGCCCTGCTATGACTTACGTTATGTGTATGGCTTATTTTTGGGGAAACACAGTATTAATATTATGATTCTTTGCTGTAAATGACTCCACTATTTCACAATGTAACTGTTTTATCTATTCTAACAATGACAAACTGCTCAGTACAATTATAACTTGGTGGTTTACACTAGTGCTGAGCAGTAGTACTGAGCAGTTCAAAACAAATAAAATTGCAGTTTTCTGGCCAGTTTCTGTTCTTTGTTTCATCATTGTTACCGGCACAGTTTATCAGAAACAAGCAATCTGTCAAATTTGTTCTCTTGGTATTCCAATGAAACCAGTGGATCACTCCAACAGCAGTCAGCTGATTTGTGGTTTTGTTTGCTATGTAAGTGAATGTTTGCTTTCAGCCACATATTTGGCCTTTTTTCGCTTTCATGGCCTGTTTTGTTTTGCTCTTACTCCCAAAGGAAACAGTGTTGACTGTATGCAAATAAGAGAAATAGAGAACAGTGTGAAAAACACTTTTGCGGTGTAAACTATTACTTCTTGAAAAGACTTTAGTGAATTTGTGCAGATTGAAGCAGACATTATCCTCGGCAGGCTAAGACGTTTACTACAACCATACTGGCCTGATAAATTTTATAGAGCAAAATAGAAAAGCACTTGTTTTACATGAAATAATATCACAGTGTAGTTTAAAGCACTAATCTAATTAGTCAAATGGTTTGCATTTACTTTTTTGGATAACTGTAATGGACAGTAACTTTGTAACACAAACACTGGGTTAACACTAACACACACTTGTTCTAATAGCTTATTTCTATAGTCACAGTTTGTACAGCAAATGTTCCATGTAATCTAGGAGGTTTCGGTGCCCTTTGCCAACACTTGTGAATTAGTGCTCCTTTATTTTTGACATTGCACCTTATTGGCAGCAATGCTGGCTACATTTGCTGTGATAAACATTAAACACAAAATTAGAAGATCCCAATTTAGATCTTATTTGAAGCTTAATAAAGATGTATGTATGTCTGTCTGGTTTAAATAGTTATTATTTGTGATTCTGTATAAGGTAATCCTAATAAAATATTGGTTTTTAATTATATTAGTTATTAATAATATTATTTAGATACATCTTACTTTAAATGAAGATGAAATACTAGCAGTGTTAGGTCTAGATAAACACATTATGCATAGAGAAGTGTGCGGTAATGAATAATGACATTTTGGTGTAGCAGTATTAGATTATCCTGCTCTTAAAAGGATTAAAATGTATTTTCTTTTTATTAATTGTTTTTGTTTGATTTGGTGAAAGTAATCGCTCACTGAGAGTTCAAATAAAATGGGCTGAACTTATTGGTTCTAAAGCTATAACTTCAATCTAAGATAATTTAACATAAAAAGCACATTTTCATTCAGTTCATTTCCTCTATGGCGACAGTCTGTGATCCCATCCATTACATACAGTGTGTTGTCATGTGAATTGTCATGAGTGTTGGACTGCTGCTAATTGGAAGATTGCGAGTTCAATTCCCAGCATCTCCAAGCTGCCATTTCTAGGCCCCTGAGCAATGTAACATAGGGATGTAATGAAAGGACAAATAGATTGTCTATAGGATGACACTTTTTTGCCATTAAGACTATATCATGTGATCACTGAAATAACAATGTTCTAATTATGACCAGTCATATCAGATTTACCCCTTTGGGCATTTATTTTTCTTCAACATAAGCATATGTGCATCAATAACTCAGCAGTTAATTCAGTTTTTCAATTCCCAACACAACCAAGCTGCCACTGCTGGGCCCCTGAGCAAGGCCCAAGGTAAGATTTAAGCAAAAATAGCCTAAATGCAAATGTTTGTTGATATTTATGAAATACTTATACACTTTACTGACAGCTGACATTGAAATAGCCAAAATTGTGTTTCTCACTAACACAATATTTTTCTAGCAGACAGAACAGCATTGTTCTTAAATTTATTTTTTTCTTATTAACCCGGAATCTTGCATTTCTCCCAGTGTTCCTATAAGTTAAACTTTGCTTCCAACCAAACTAATAATATGTTCTATTTTATTCAGTCCTCAGGGTGATCAGTGAACCTCGTCACAGGCTCTTTCAGCTTGTATCCTGTCTTTGAGGATATTTTAGTAGTCACTGCTGTGTTCTTTCTATTTTTCTTTAAATTATTCAGCTTTTATGTTCTGTATCACCACAGAACAGATGCTTCCCTGTGCTTTTGGGAGTAGATTAGCTTCCAGATTATTACCTCATAGCTTTAGCATGTGATTTGCTTCATCTCATCATTTCAAGACTAATATGTATCTGGAACAAGTGATTAATTTAGGTATGGCATCAAAGTATGAGCTGGAAAAGTTTGTGTTTTTGACAGGGTTAATTTGATGGTTAGTCATGTATATTTAGTTTTATTTGTATAAAACACATTTTCACAAATCCACTTTAAAGAAATCCAGATGTTGATTTATAAGCCAGAAGTAAAGATAATAAAACATTACAATTTGTTCAAGTATGCACATATGTAAACAATATATTTTAATATACACAAGATGACAAATGTTTGCGGTCATCTGACCATCAGATTCATGTATTTTTAAACCTCTTATTCCAGATTTACTGTCCATTTTGCTGTTCTATTCAGGTCCACTATTTGATTAGAAATGAGTTGCTTTAAAGTGAGATTTGGGTTCATTCAGCTACAACAGTATAGTGAGATCAGACACAAACATCACGTAAGGTTGTGTGGATGGTGTTGGTGTTCATTAATTCCAAAGGTTTTTAGTGATTTTACAATAAGAGCTTGGTGCATAACACTGACGTTTTTGAGGTTTGTCCAATTTTAACACACCATTTCTTAATCAGTGGTTTTGTGCAAGAGTTTGTCCTACTGGAACAGTGTTGGAGTTTCTTAATGTCAGTGAAGCAATAATTTTATGTTACAACATACAACATTCTAGACAACTAGGGCTTCCAGTTTTGAGAGGAACCACATATGGATCTGACACTTTTACCAATATAGTGTAGATCCATTGTTGATGTTTCCAGCTTTAAAAGAGTGTCTGAACAATAACCAACCACAACAATCAAATGCCTTAATTATTTCAACGTTTAAAGTATTGTTTATTAATCTTTGGCCTTAAAAAAAATACAAAAATAATAGCAACATATTACCATCTGTGTTTATTTAGTCAACAAACTTGGTCCTGGAGGCCTATGTCCTGCAAAGCGTAGTTTCAACCCTAAGTAAACACAGACAAACTAGCTAATCAAGGTTTATAAAGTATACTTGAAACTTGGATGGAGGCATGTTAAGGGAAGTTGAAGCTAAATTCAACAAAATCTCCCAAACCAAGTCAGTTAATGTCTGGTGTAACATGTGACAATGTGCTGTAAGAAACAAGATTGTACTCATGCAACGCAATGTCCCACTGGAATAACGGTGAACGAAATCCAGTTAAAACAAATCTAGAGTTATCCAAATAAAGTATGGCACAATTTCATCTATTATATTTTATTGGCTAACACTAGTGAAAAGGATAAATGGTGTGAATTGTTACGTATTTTGTGTTTGAGTGCTAAGAAAATAAAAACAGCCTTTCTCCCTCAAATGCGACAGATACTAATCCAGTCCAGTTGGGAATTTAAAATGATTTGTGCACAGGTATTAACATCTATAATCTGCAAGTCCCAGTATGAACATATTTCAGAAAGAGCTCTGGGATGCGCCTAGGATAGTCTTAAATTATTACAGCAGCAGTTCTTTGTATTCAGGTAAAGCTGTCCTATGAGGCAGGGTTGAAGTGTGTAGATTTGTTTTTTGTGTTTACTATTAAAGTGCATTTTGAGACAGTATCTTTATTACATTATTTTTCTGATGCAGATCTTACTGAAGAAAGATGGGAATGTAATTTTTAGTAAAAACTGAATGGCACATGGGCAAAATAATAGCTTTGTGAAAAGAACTATCTTCACTAGAACATAACATCAGTATATGACTGAGACTTGTAATCTCCTCTCCTTCAAACCCTTCAAAAAGTATTTCCACTTGTTTGTGAAACTTGGCTTTGGGAATCTGTGCTCATTTGGCTTTCAGAGTTTTGGTAAAGTCAGACACTGTTTGGGTGTAGTAAGTGTTTATCTTTATTACAGTTACGTTTGGTGGATGTACACCAACCTGGTTGAACTGATCTTGCTTTTGAAAAGTGGGATTTGTTGATTGAGCATATTGAGGAGCCTTTTAGCTTCAGTAAAGTTTGAAATTTACAGCACACAAAAGGACATTCTGTACAATTTGCAATTAATTTTATAGCAACAATTGCAAGCTAGGTGTTTAGATAGTTTATATATTTAGAATAATTAATATATAAGGTTTGTAACATTCCCCCCATCCAAATGAAGCTAGCCAAACCTAATTTAAGGCTTTGCTCATAATTTTTAGTGGTTGTGTCGGTGCATAAGAGCACGGAGCTCGGAACAGATGGTTGTATGATGGAAGTAAGTTTTGTATGATTGGTCTGCCTACAGATAAACATCACTAACGATGTTGCTGGAATTGCAATCTAATCACTGTAGCCAAAACTCATTTACATATTGATTACAGTAACAATTGTACATAACTTCTACATGAATTTTCAAGCTGCATTTCCAGAATTGCAGACCAGCTTTTTCTGCAACCTCTGATTTTCTTTCCATGATTTTACAGCAGACTTCGTTTTAATAGTGGGAAGCCTGAAGATCTTTTTTTTAACAAATTTTTTTTTAAAAGAAAATGATCTTTCTCTTTCATTGTGGCAGCAGGAAAGCTGTTAAACCAATTCCACAGATGTTTGTTTCCCAGGTGCTCTTCTAAATGCTAATCCCTGCCCTGTTGTGGTTCAGGGCCAGTTGGCAGTTTCACTGAGAGCGGTTTCATTATTCTTCACTCCTCAGCTGCTGAGCAGCGAGATGGAGCGCTTAATGAAAGTGACACTTCTGCTTTTGGAGAGAAATACAGATAAATGCATTTGCTGCCCATCAATTATGGTGGCTCTTATTGCCAACATTAATGTTGGTGTAATGAATCTGCTAATATTATTTGACTAGTATTTGCGCTGTGGAGAATTATTTCCTGTGCATAGGATATCCTTAGACAAAATGATATTTTCTTTAGAAAATAAATGAAATGTTACAGTAATAAGTAGATATGGATATTTGATTACGTTTCTGTAATAAATAATGAGTAAATTTAGCAATCAATTGTTGATTAATCGATTAGGCATTGTTTTTAAAAACTGTTCATTTCTGGAATTCCCCTCCTTCCACAATCAAACTTTAATTCCGCTCTTCCAGGATGTTGTGGCTCTTTCTGTGATTGTTGCAGGTTTATGACCAAAGTGTTTATGGTCATTTTACAATGATTTTAAGCGTTGTGTTGCAATAAAATTCAGAGATTATGTACAAATTGCACCTCCACAGTGCATAATATGTAAAACAATCACTAATCTCGTAAAGGATCTCATCGAATTGCTTTGCAAAAGTTAACAATTAACCAAGTAATTGGTACAGTTCTTGGCAGATGAGAGATATAAGTTGTCTAGTTTAGTCCGTGCTCTCAGAGGAGGACATGTGTGGGTCAGGATTAATGTATCTATTACTCACGGTGGACAGCATGGCAGTGCATACGACTTTCTCTGAACTTTCCTTTTCATTAACTTTAAGTGAAAATTCTCTGCTTGAAGCTGAACTTAACCTTGTAAACTTTTGCTTGTGAAAATAACCTATTCAGAAATCACACATCACTCTCAACTTACTGGAAATGCTAATGATTATGTTAAGCTAATTTGTTCATGTGGTTTATTGGTGTTTTTGTTAAAGGGCAACTTATGCAGAGTTAACCCTGGATTCATTTTATTTCTTATTTTAATAATAATGTAGATTGTAATAATGTAGATTAAACTGCACTCTGACCTTCAGTATGCATCAGTAATTTTCCTTTGGCCTGCAGTAACTGATGACTTATACTTTTGCCTGATGACATGGTGAAGAGCACTGAAATAATGTTCTTTTTATTTATTTTTCTCATTTTATTTATTTAGCTTGTAATCTGCTGTACTGGTCATTGCATAATACAACATAATATAAGTCCAAGATTTGATTAAGTTGAGTAACTTTAATTTTGGTAGTAATATTAGGCTATAATTTATCATTGTCTTGGTCTCAAGCCCAGCTGGATTAATTAGGATTGAATTTGTGATCACGCTGGCTATATTCATCAAGCACTCCAATTTGGTGTCTCTCTTTACCTTATCTAACCCTGCAGGTCATTTAGCTTGTTCAAGAGGACAGACTGGTTTTGGGTTTACAGTCAGTAGCTCATACTGTCCAACTCCTTCAGCTGCAACAGACAGATTAGAGAAGGTCAGATTGGGTGGGGAAAAAAAATAAACACACTGTTATTCAGTTGATCTGGTTTACCGTGCTGCTATTTATTTGATATTACCATTATTTCTATTAGACTGTGAGTAAAGTGACAGAAATATACTGACACAGTTGATTAGTTTTTATTAATAATTGTATGTATTTTATTAAATATCCAAACATCAGGCAGTAATGTAATATAAGCAAAATATTGTTTTTGAAAAGCTTGAACCAGCACAATTTAACATTATACTGATGGGCAAAAATATTTGATCCCCTATAGATTTTGTATGTTTGCCCACAACATTAAAGTTATAGACTGATCATTTTTTAAAGTTTATTTTAATAGTTGAAGACAGAATAACAATGAAAAATATTTAGAAAAGCACGTTTCAAATATCATAAACAAATTCTAATGTGTGAAGTCTTGACACGTGGTGCGAATGCTGGCAATCAACAAGGGCAGTCATTTATGCACACGCTTTCTGTTGTGTTTGGTGTTTAATTACCTGTAAAGTGTGTTTTTGTTTTTGCACTGTCTACATTAATATTTGTCTGCATCAGATTGCACACAATTTATGTTCTTATAATTACACAAAACAACAAAGAGCCACATAACCTTGGTTATTTTGTGTAGCACCATGGGCTTTTGGAGAAACGTTTACTGCGTACCGCACCTACTATGTATGGCTGAAATTGCAGTAACTCTTCTTGAACTTTGACCCATTCATCATCTATTTGATGTGAAATTGTCTTGTCCCCTAAGCAGCAGAGCACTCAAAGCAGAATGTTTCATGTTTAATAGTGGGGATGGTGTTCTTGGGGTCATGGGTGGCTTTTCTCCTCCAAACACAAGGTCAGATGAAACCAAAATCTAGCTCCATCAGTTTGCGTTTGGAGGAGGAGTGACACCCATGACCCCTGAAAACTAGTCCCATTATTGAACACAGAGGTGAAAACAGTTCTCCTTAGAATCTTAAAACCTTAGTTCTTTTTTTCCCCTCTGTTTGTTTTGTTTTGCTAAAAAATCACCAACACTATAACTACTCTATAGATGTTTCTAGATTCTTTGTCTTACTGCGTGGTGAGAACTTATTGCTGAAATGCATGTGATGAATACATCCTGTTTGTTGTGACTTACACCCTAGATATGAATCATAACCTGATTGCCTTCTTTACTTATCCACACTGTTAACAATTCTAAATGCAGAGAACAGTGCAATGAATTAGCAAAGAAAACAATTTGAATCTCCCTTGTCCTACCGGTATTCTTTAACAGATTAAAATGTTGCCAGGATTCCACCGAGACGTGCACCAAACACTCTGGAAGACATTCACTGACAAAGATGTTAATGTTTGTTTGTGATGTAATATAGTTTTTACATTATTTGTTAGGATTTTTTTTTCCACAAGGCAAATTGAACAAATCACTTGTTTGGACCCAAAAATTCAACAGTTCTGAGGTTCAGCTGGCCAAATTCTGTAATTCACTATTGCACAACACTTTTATCTGGAAGCACTCCCATTGCTCATGATGTTGGGCGGATGGTGTTCTCGGGCGAGTTCTTTCACAGTTCAGCAACACTGGTATGTTTTCTCTGGACTCGCACTCATACACAGATTTCTCATTGTTGGACAGAAGGCACTCCTGTTGTTCTCTCACAGGAGATGATTGAAACAGCTGTGAGGGAGCATGCAGGGAAAGTGTGTGCTGTTATTTTAATTACTACACACTGCTGTACTCGTTCCAGCTCATACACAAGATCGGAGACTTGTGGTTCCATCTCTAAACTTCAAGCTGCCACTTGTTGGGCCCCTGAGCAAGGCCCTTAATGTAAATGTAATCTGCAGCTGACCGGCTACGGAAAGCAAGGCAGGGTGTTTGGTTTGTAGATGACTAACAACAGACCAAAGTTCTAATATTTTATATTATGTCTAATGTGAAACATCCTATACTTTATAGCTACAGCTAAAAATATTTTTCCTGTCATCATGAAGATGCACCTATAACAGAAGAATTAATTTTCTGCTTTGTGACTTAACACAAAGTGCTGATACTCAAAACAATTTGTTTACATTTAATGTAATGAAATGCTTGTGTTTTAATGAATGCTTTAGTGTAATTCCTTGTGGGTGGAACTTTTCTTATAAACAGTAAGTGATGGTGTTCTGATTCTGTTGAATTCTTAATCAAAACATGTGTGTAAGTTAAACTCTAGTCCAACTTGCTTGTTCTTCAAATACAATTTTATATCTACATACGTCTACACCCATGGGTGTGTATGCGTGTAAATCATGTACCGTGCACTATTCTCCACGTGGCCGTGCCCAGGCTTATTATTTTTTGTAGGAATATCAAACATCAGTGCTGTAATAGTAAACGTAGAGTCACACTAGTTTATTACCCCACACTATTATGTTCATTATTTCTCATTTTCGTCCAGGTGTTGTAGAGCATTGCTAGGACGAGACAATATTGTGTGCAGTTCCGATAACATCATCAATGTCTGATGTTTGCAATGTTACTATACATTTTGCATTTACTTGGTTCTTTTGCAAAGGTTTTTTTTTTTTTGCTGTAGATTTATTGGCACATTTACAGGCCCGTGTAGAAATGCTGTAGCACGAGAAAGTTACGTTTTTTTTGAGATTTCATGCATTCTGATTTTTATTTTTTTTAAGAAGGGAAAAACAATAACACAAATGTAATTTTTGCTATGGCTTCCTCATGCTCGCTTTATTTTAGCAAATGTTCAAACAGAACATTTTTTAGATTTTAGATTATTAAGTTTAGCAATCCAACAGCAGGTGTTTACTTCAGAGGTGACATGACACAACGACTGTGCATTTAGTTGTAAATGTGTCTTGGGATTATTATTTTACATTTATGTTTTCAGCAGCTGATTATAGGAGACAAACATTAATAGACAAAATGAACAGACTGTCTGTCAAAATTATTGATTAATATGGCTATTTGGTAGCCCTATTTATAACCTGTCTGTTTTATCTGACATTTACAAAACACCCCTTTTGTCATATTTGGCATTTTTAAGGATTTTTGGTAAACTGGTGTATGACTATGTCAAAAATGTATGTATATATGTACATACACACACACACACACACACACACACATGCATGTGTATGTATTTATGTATAATATATACATATATATTATATATAAAAAAATATAATATTGTATGTAATTGTGTGAA
>JAOTRA010089061.1:0-12098 GCA_026260255.1 Pseudolaguvia tuberculata
TGTCCATAGGAGTGAATGTGTGTGTGAATGGTTGTTTGTCTATGTGTTGCCCTGAGATGGACTGGCCACCCGTCCAGAGTGTACCTCTGCCTCTCGCCCTTGGAATAGGCGGGAAAGAAGATGAATGAATGAATGAATGAATGAATGAATGAATGAATGAATGAATGAAGGAACGGACAAATCTGTAGACATGGACAGCAACTAGATCTTAACATCAAATTGTCAAAAATAAAGAATTATTAATGTAATAAAATTGTATGTAACATTGCATGTCTTGTAGAGAGTGAAGTTAAAAGCACTAACACTTACGTATACAGGTCATGTATACATGGCATGCGAGTGAAACAAAGCAGAAAGGGGGTAGCTCAACACTAAGCAGAATATTACAGGTTCAATACCCAGCACCTCATACCATTACCGCTGCTGGGCCCCTGAGTAAGACCCATGAACTCTAATTGCTCAGTTGTGTAAATTTGAAAAATGTTGGTGATTCTGAATGACACAGACACGGTTGCCTTACAGCAAGAAGTTCTTGGGTTCGATTCCCGGGCAAGGAGCAAAGGGTTCTTTCTGTGTAGAGTTTGCATGTTCTCCCCAAAGGTCAGAAAGAAGACTACCTACCATTTATTCTAATGGATAGTTGCATCAGACAAGCAGTGTTGTGTTTGATGTTCATTCATTCATTCATTCATTTATCCATTCATTTATTCATCTTCTAATTAGTTTATTCTCTAATTCAGGATCAGGGTGGTTTCTGGAGCCAAAGGCAAAAATCAAGGGTACACCCTGGACAGGTCACAGGTCCATCACAGGGCCCCACATAGACATACAATCACATACACTCATTCCTATGGGCAATTTAAAATCACAAATCAACCTAAAGTACATGTTTTTGGACTGCAGGAGGAAACCAGAAGTTGCAGGAGAAAACTTTAAAACGGTGTCACTATTGTTGATATTGATTCCCAGAAATGGAAACGTTTTTACCCCGACGATGTAAATCAGGCTGATTTGCAATTTTCTGTTCCTCCTAGGATCGATAATCATCTCCTTGGACCCACTGTGTGGTGCGTTTGCCAAATGAGGTAAATGTAATGTAAGTGTAGTTTATATTATTCATTCATCTTCTAAACCGCTTATTCCATAATTCGGGGTCACAGGGTTCTACTGGAGCCTATCCCAGTGCACATAGGGGGAGAGGCTGGTGTATTATTCTTTCCAATTTTATTTTGTAGGGCAGCACAGTGGCATGGTAAGATTGTATTATAAGGGGTTGAATAGGGGAACCGGTAGCTTGGTAGTTAAGGTGTTGGACTGATACCAGAAACCCCAGGGTTCGATTCCCAGTTCCACCAAGCAACCAATGTGACCCCTCTCCCAATTGCGTCGCTGTACGATAGAGATGACGTGAATGTAACGTCATAACTGGTAAAAAAAAAAAAAAAAAAAGAGACCAGCGCCGCAACCGACGTTGCAATTTTCTATATGACCACGTGGTGGCGCAAAAAGCCTGTTTTGAGCAGAGACTTTGATTTAGAAAGTGTTTTACTCCGTTTTGGAGGTACACGCCATACACACACGTCAACAGTACAAATCCTCCGTTTATTTCGTTTAATTATTGCGGATCGTTTTTCGGAAACTCTTGATGTTACACAATTCATTTAACATTCAATTAAAAATGAATAAATAAAAGTTAGTCTAACTTATAATTTTTTTAATTATTACTTTTACACCTATTAAACTTTGTGCCTTTTTTAAAATGAAAAATGTGCTATTTTGGGGGGAGGGGGGGGGGAGTCTGGGCCATGACGTCGTAGCCTCTTTTTGTCTTGAACAGAAGCTCAGTTCGAAAATAAGAACACATGGCAGGATTATACCAAATCCATCAAAATGTGTTGAAATCCTGTGCTAAAGATAAAGACAGGCGTTTATATTTAGCGGTAAGTGGTGATTAAAATAAAATTAAATTGATAACACTAGATAAAGTGTTTATTTTTGTGTTACGGTTATTACGTTTGCGTCTACGTTTTAATCCACACGTTTTAACTCGCAAAGTGAAAAATTCCCCCCGTGTAGAATAAAGTGGTACAGTCTGATAAATTGTAAGTAAATCTATAAAAAGGGAGACGAGCTTATCCAGCTCGGCGAGCATCTCAGGGAAGGAAACAATAAAGATGGAGCAGACTGAAATAATAAAACCAGAGAGTCTGGAGGATCTGATTAAAATTCTCCACCAGATCTTTGAAAGTGACAGCGTGAATATTGAAGAAGTGCAGAATATTATGGAGGCATACGAAAGTAAACCACAGGATTGGCTGAAATTCGCTAAATTTGACCAGTACAGGTATTCTTCTTCTTTTTCCTTTTCTTCTTTTTTCCTTTTCTTCTTTTTTCCTTTTCTTCTTTTTCCTTTTCTTTTTCCTTTTCTTCTTTTTCCTTTTCTTTTTCTTCTTCTTTTTCTTCTTTTTCCTTTTCTTTTTCTTCTTCTTTTTCCTTTTCTTTTTCTTCCCCTTTTCTTCTTTTTCTTTTTCCTTTTCTTTTTCTTCTTTTTCTTCTTTTTCCTTTTCTTTTCCTTCCCCTTTTCTTCTTTTTCTTTTTCCTTTTCTTTTTCTTCTTTTTCTTCTTCTTCATATGAGTATTATTATTGTAATTACTTTATTATTACTCTTATTGTTATGATTCTAGGTATTTATTATTATTATTATGAAAAATGTTTTTTTTTGTTTGACAGTATTGGTGTGGAGGGGGGGGGGGTTGGGGGGTGTTAAATAGAATCCCTATGCCACTTCTTCTCTGAAATATTCTATCCCACAAAGGGCATTTTTTATGGAGAATACTATTACACGGTGGCCTCAAGTTGCTGAGTGGTTTAAAAAAAGGCTTTTAAAGGCTTAGCTTGTAAAGGGTGGGCAAGAAGCCACCAATCACATGCCAGGATCAAACACACACCCAAAAAAAGTGACGCAAAAAATAAAAGTACTGCTGCAGGATCTGTATATTGGTCCACATAGAAAGTTCTAGAACTACAGCTCGGTTCTATTAGCTCTCTCTCAGTCTCACCACACACACACACACACACACACACACACACACACACACACAAATATAATGACATGTGTAAACTGTGTTTGAATAAATGGAATGTAAATAAAACCCAAATAGAATTAAATTAATACTTAATTAATAAATTCTTTATTTAACAGAATAAAGTGTTTAATAGAATACAACGTTGCATCTATAGCTTTATTTATTTTTATAAAGCGCATTCGAGTTCTATTTTTTATTAGAATTAGATGTATTGTATTGACCACCGTAAAAATAAGGCTGTGGCAATGTTACAGTGACTTATTTTCAAACCATTGGGGGCTCAGGGACCTCACTCAGGGACCCAAACATGGCAACGTGATCGTGTTGGGCAATCCAACACCTTAACCACTGCACTACCACTTAAATGCGCTACCACTTAAGTTGCATAGAACTTGTTCTCCTTTAATAATATAAATGTCTTGAACTGTCTCATTAGGTATACCAGGAATCTGGTAGATGAAGGGAACAGCAAATTTAACCTCATGATTCTGTGCTGGGGTGAAGGACACGGCAGGTAAATAGTTCATAAATATTAGCACACATGAGATAAGATTTGCACAAGTAAAAAAAAAAAAGTTTCAACTTAATAAATGAAAGATATAAAAAAAATAACTCTTAGTAACAGGAAGTCATGGAATGTTTTAATTAGCTAAAGATTTAATTCGTACCGTTTACATCAATCATCAGATACAGTAGATTAATCAAATACAGTAAAAGCTATTTTTGTATCTGTAATAAGATCTACGTTATTCCTGTTTGTGACACTGTGTCTGTGGCCTGTGCCTTCCACAGCAGTATCCATGACCACACAGACTCCCACTGCTTCCTAAAGCTTCTCCAGGGTCAGCTGAAAGAAACTATGTTTGAATGGCCTGATGCTAAATCGCATGGAGACATGGTTCAAAAATCGCAGCATATCCTGCAGGAAAACCAGTGCGCTTATATTAATGGTAAAATTATTTTTTTCAAATCATATTGGATACTAATTAGATACTATAGAAATGATTCCTGGGTTTTCTCCGGTTTTCTCCTACAGTTAAAAAAATATATCAATTAGATTGCTTAGTTCTACATTGGGGCAGCGCGGTGGCGTAGTGGATAGCACAGTCGCCTCACAAAAAGAAGGTCCCGGGTTCGAATCCCGGGCCGGGATCTTTCTGTGCGGAGTTTACATGTTCTCTCTGCGCTTGCGTGGGCTTCCTCCGGGTGCTCCGGTTTCCTCCCACAGTCCATAAACATGCAGATGAGGTGGATTGGTGATTGTAAATTGTCCATAGGAGCGAATGTGTGTGTGAATGGTTGTTTGTCTGTGGTGCCCTGAGATGGACTGGCGACCCGCCCAGGGTGTACCCCTGCCTCTCGCCCCAAGTGTGCGCAACAGACCCCCGTGACCCCGGATTTGGGAATAAGCGGGTAAGAAGATGAAGGAATGAATGAATGAAAGAACGGATTGATAACTAAAGTTGTTTGTTTTTGTTACTACATAATAGAAACATTTTAAATATTGGCTAGACAAAAGTGTGATTAAAATCTATTTTTATTTAATAATAAAAAATAAATGGGGGAGGTTATATGTTAAAATACAGCTAAAGATTAAATGTATTTATTTTATAACATGCATAAATTTTTCTGTTGATTGTAATTAGCATTTGTTTTTGGAAGTGGGAAGGGGTGGTTTAGTAGTGGACTTCTATACGAAAGACTGGGGTTCGATTCCCACCACTCTCTCCACCAAACAACCACTGTGGGCCCCTGAGCAATGCCCATAATCCATAATTGCTTAGTGGATAAGGGTGTCTGCTGTAAATGTTTGGTGACCCATCAATAATTGCCCATCTATTATTTCTACCAGCCCACCCTAATATATCAGACTGACACCAGGTCTGTCTTATACCACCATCAAGTGCAAGTGTTCTGGGTTTATCGCTAACGCCACAAACGTCTGTTTCAGATTCCATCGGACTGCACCGGGTAGAAAACGTGAGTCACACGGAATGTGCAGTCAGCTTGCACTTGTACAGCCCTCCGTTCCAGCATTGCCAGACATTTGACCAGAGAACCGGACATAAGAATACAGTCAAAATGACATTCTGGAGCAAATTCGGCAAAAGGACACCATTTGTAAGTTGGAATGTTGCTAATGATTTGAGAGAGAAAAAAGCCACGTAATCCAGTTTGATGAGACTTGTGTGTGTGTGTGTGTGTGTGTGTGTGTGTGTGTGTGTGTGTGTGTGTGTGTGTGTGTGTGTGTGTAGAGATGACAGAGACTTACTTAATTATAGACTGGATATTCCGGCATGAAAACAGAATGTCAATTAAAACCTGTTAGAATAATTAACAAAGTTTCGGCTATTTTGCAACCATAGCAGAAGTTTATCTCGCTTTTTAAAAATGTATTCAATCATTTGGATAGTCACTAATTTGCACATAATAAGGACTTGGCTTGGATGATGGCTCCAAAAGTGTGTCAACCACTCATGATCTATTCCAAAGTGCACAATAGCACACAGATCATTTTTGCAGTGTTTTACTGAGAGGTCAGGGAATCTTTGGGTACCTTTCGATCCGATTCCGTTGGTCAGGAGCCGATTCCAGGATCGATTCTACCTTTTTTTTATTTTTTTTTTAAATCTTTTTCTGTGTAAATACGCGTTCTGTGGATTTTCTGTAGGACGTAATATGCTCCATTTAAAAAAAAAAAAACAATAAAATTAGGATTTGGTTTGATAAATGTTTTTGATTAATAAAGTCGTGTTCAAGATGAACTGAAGCTTGGAACGATATATGGAAATGTCCGAGTATTAGAACGATTAGGAAGAACACTTAAATAACCCCGTAAGGACATGCTGTACCCGCCACTCATAGAGTAATTCACTTTACCTCTTTTTTTTTTTTTCTTGCAAATTGTTGCCACACTGGTTGTTTTCAAATATTTAGGGTTTAGGGTAGGACTAAGGTTAGGGTTAGAAGTTAGGGGTTAGGGTTAGGGGTTGATTTCTGTTGAACTGAAGTAAATTCTGAAGCCTCCACAACTTTATAAAGTTTTGACCTGGTATTTTAGTGCCAGCATTATTCTGTGTGTAAATGGGTTGGGGTTTTTTTTTTAATCCTTTGGGCTTGCCGTAGTTTGGTGAGAGTGCATGCGCACAGGTGTGTGAGATACATTTTACACTGCTTTTGTTCGCTCTAATTTGGGCATCGATTTAGGAATCGTCAGGGATTTTTGGATCGCAGTGCATCCATGGATCAAAATGTTTTTCTCCCCTTCCTTTTAGTTTTACATTTAGGACTGAAGTAAAAGCAGATAACCAAATCCAATCTGATGTGCTATTAACCAATAAAAACTTCAGCTCTGGTGCTATCAGACTAAATTCCTATTTTACAATAGATAACGACTGATTGAACAGTCGCTGGAAGTGTTATTGTTTGTTTATATGGCTAATAAACCAAGATTGTATTATCGTTTTATTTCTAAAGCTTATCAAGCTGTTTATCCACTGATCATTACCTGTCGATGTCTAAAGCATTCTACCGGGGTTTTTTTTTATATTTAGTTATAAGAAAATAGCCATTGATTTGATTAAGATTAGTTTATTATAGTTGAGTATTTCCTGTAAGTGGGATTTTGAGAAGATCTGGCAGGAAAGTATGAAGAATATGTCCTGCCTTCGTGTGTGTGTGTGTGTGTGTGTGTGTGTGTGTGTGTGTTGGATGAAAGATTGATTGTTCATTTGTGCAATCATTCAGTCTAACTTGCTGGCGATAATATTTATTGAAGGGAATCCATTTTTAACACACAGATGGTGTCATTATTCATTAATGATGTCATTATATGCCCAGCTTGTTCTCGGAGGGGTAACAACATTAATCTAATGGGAATGAATTGTTTTCAGCTTAGGTTTAATTCAATGGACTCTTGGAATCTTTAGTTCAGCAGTTACATAAACTCACCTTAGTCAAAGTGCTGAGCAAAAGCTTATTGCACCATCGTTCGTTCCTATGATAAGATAAGATAATGATGAAAAAAAGACGAAAACACTATTAACGTCACCAATAACTGTTTCACATATTTTAACGACATCGTTTATTATATATTTATTTACATGTTGTTGTTTTTTATTCTTTCACAGGAAACCGCCATCTCACAAGAAAATAACTGAGATCTGGGGAGGCAAAACGTCCTACAATTTAGAATTCCAGGCTTGGTTTAAATAGCAAAGTGACACCTTTTCTTTTCTTTTTTTTTTTTTTTTTTTGACATACAAAACTTTGCAAAAGGACCTTTTGAAATAGGGACTAAGTGTCCCAAATGTCCACTTGAGCACATTGTGAAAGACGTGAATAGGAGAATGTGGTTGGACGGTTTCAGTTCTACTGTTCACTAATTCACTAAATCACTATTAACATTCCTGAACATCCATGACCCCATTAATCACACATTAGTAGTGTTACTGGACCGGAAAATTGTTTGGCCTATACAAAGTCATTTAGGAGAAGAAATAATATTTTAATTTGTTATCTTTTTTTTTTTTTTACATAAAAAGAAACATTTTAACATTTTTACTGTAAATTGAACCATTTTCTTGATTTCGATGTAAATTTCCGCTTTTACATTGTAACATAAACACAGTTTGTAGATTAAAGCCTTATTTTTTTATACATTTTATTGTTTGTAAATTACATATAAAAAATATAATGTTAGAAAAAATGGTATGAATAATTAAGGATGATTAAGCCTGGATGTTTTATTGTAATTATTTCATAGCATTGATTAAAGCATCGAATCAGATAAACAATACTTAATAATAATAATTCTAAAAGTTTAGCGGGTTTTTTTCTAGCGATGCTCTCATGAGGAATAGTTGTTCTAAATGTATAAAACGTCTATAAAATGTTTTCAATCACTTTTATTCTGTACTGTATAATAAATGTAATGATCTTTTTTTTTTGGTGCTAGTAGTCTGGGTCAGAGTGGATATTTTTTGTTGTTGTATTTTCTTTTGTAAGTAGAAATCTGTGGTTACTATTAAAACAAATCAGTTTCATGAATTAAACATTTTTCGGCGGCGGCGCAGTGGCATAGTGGTTAGCACGCTCGCCTCACAACAAGAAGGTCCCGACCGTTTGCATGTTCTTCCCGTGCTTGCGTGGGTTTCCTCTGGGTACTCTGGTTTCCTCCCACAGTCCAAAAACATGTAGATGAGGTGGATGGGTAATTGTAAATTGTCCATAGGAGTGAATGTGTGTGTGAATGGTTGTCTATGTGTTGCCCTGAGATGGACTGGCGACCCCCGCCTCTCACCCAATGTGTGCTGGGATAGGCACCAGCAGACCCCCGTGACCCCGCGGGTAAGAAGATGAATGAATTACTTTATCTACATTTAGTGTCGTATTAATGGCAACCGATAATAAATGTGAGAATTTTTGTTTTAATAATATAGGCGCGGTGATGTGGAGTTAGCACAGTCGCCTCACAATAACAAGGTCCCGGGTTCGATTCCCGGGCTGGAGATCTTTCTGTGCGCTTGCATGGGTGTCTCCGGTTTCCTCCCACTGTCCAAAAACCTACATTAGGTTGATTGATGGGTTAAAATCGTCTAACCTGCTTGGTCTTCTGGAGACTATCCCAGCGCGCATAAGGGAAGAGACATGGGTACACTCTGGGACATCACCCAGTCCATCACAGGACCACACATAGACAAACGACCATTCACACATTCACTCCTATGGACAATTTAGAATCATCAATCATCTTTTTGGACTGGGAGAAAACCTGGACAAAAATTCCGCAAGCGCCAAGAGAAGCATACAAAGTCTGCACAGAAATCCTGCCCAGTAATCGAACCCAGGACATTCTTGTTGTGAGGCTAAATCCTTAGATTTGTTGTTGTAAATATTAGTTATAATAATTCATGAACCCAAACTCAGGGACCCAACAGTGACAGACTGAAGGCAGTGGAGCTTGAACCCTGGTCTTCTCAGTGCCATAATCATATAATGGTGTGTGTGTGTGTGTGTGTGTGTGTGTGTGTGTGTGTGTGTGTGTGTGTGTGTGTAAACAGTTCTGGTGGCTGGAAATGAGGTGACGTCTGAAGTCATCACGGGGGGAATGTGACGACCAAGCCGATACACGATGCTCCAGATCCAGTGTGGTGGGGTGGCACGTACACCTTGACAGAAGAGGGGGGGGGGGTAGAAAACAGTGGTGTACTGTAGAAACATGTGGCAGTTGATAAAATATAGTAGGTTTTAAAAGAGTTCTGGGTGTCTGTAGTTCCTGGATGTCCTTCATACACCCTGCGAACAAAGTGCTTCTTTAACTATCGGTAAAGGAAACCAGCTGACGTCTGCAATGGTTTTGTTTTGAGAGATAAACTGCTATCTTTTGTTATAAAGGTACAAAGTTCCTTTAAAGGCGATATAAAATTAATTACTCTGGTAAATAAGTAAGGATAATAAATATAATAATAAATCATTCATTCATTTATTCATCTTCTTACCTGCTTATTCCTTAATTCAGGGTCACGGGGGGGGTATGTGCTGGAGCGTCCATAGGCCCATAGGGCGAAAGGCAGGGGCACACTCTGGACGGGTCGCCAGTCCATCACAGGGCCGCACATAGATGAACAACCACTCACACACACATTCACCCCTAGGGACAATTAATATATTATATATTGATGGGCGGCACACAACAAAACGGTCCCGGGTTCAATTCTCATGCAAGGGGTCTTTTTGTGCAGGTTCTTGCCACGTATACAGTCCCGCATTCTATACCAGAAATATAGCATTTGACAGCTTTCAATGTTTATGGATGTGAATCGGACATCATTACTGTCAAACCGGTAGACAATAAAGAGACCACTGTACATCTAGGCCTGGCTGTTAGGCCAAACTTTTTCCATGGCTTTAAATGCTGTTCACATCCTGCTGCAAGATCTACTATCATTAAAACACTGCAAGTCTTTCAAGGTAACAGAACAGAACAGAGTTTTCATGCTAGAAATGGAACACCTTACACTGATACCAGAGCCCACCACCCCCACTTCCCACATTAAACCATGGTGGAGAGGAGGAATTCTGCCAAAGACTGAAAGAAAAGCCGTCTGCACAAACTTAATCTGAGACGGTCTCCCATTTCCTGGCACAGAGTCAAGCAAATGTGTATAAAGCGAAACACTGAAACACACAGACGAGCTTTGTTGGTCAAAATAATTCATTCATCTTCTAATCCGCTCATTCCCTACTTCAGGATCACAGGGGTCTGCTGGAACCTATCGCAGTGCACACAGAGGACCAAAAGAAGTGCACCCACACACTCCTATGGGCAATTTAGAATCACTAATCAGCTTAATCTCCCCTCATTTGCGTGGGTTTCCTCAGGGTACTCCGGTTTCCTCTCTCAATCCAAAAACATGCAGATGAGGTGGATTGGTGATTGTAAATTGTCCATAGGTGTGAATGTGTGTGTGAATGGTTGTGTTGCCCTGTAATGGACTGGTGACCCATCCAAGGTGTACCCCCACCTCTCTCCCTATGTGTGCTGGGATAGGCACTCCCGTGACCACGAATTAATGAAAAAGCGGGAAAGAAAATGAATAAATGAATGAATAATCAGCCTAATGTACATGTTTTGGACTGTGGGAGAAAACCGGAGTACCCAGAGAAAAACCATGCAAGTATTTATTTTTCAATTGAATTCATTTACAGCATTGGTAGACGCCCTCAGCCAGAACACCAGATCTTTCCATTAGTGGTCTTACGTTTTAACCACTGTGCTTCCAGTAATATTTAACGATAAAATGTTTTAACACTGAATACATGTATTTAGAAAAATCTTATTAACAGCAGATGATTATATATTTATAAATTAAAACAGTAACACTAAAGGTTCACTCAGGGTTATTTTTCAACCTTTAATAGCGCAGATTTGTTGAAGTTACAAATATTATAGCTTTCAATTTTGGGGTTATTAGGAATTAAGGTAAAAAAAAGGAAAGGATGTTTGCTTGGTATGAAGAAAAATGGCCGCCTTTAAGTCAGTTTAGCCATCTTGTTATATCTCGGACGTGAAATGTAATTTGGTAGAAGCTTCTAAAGAAAACCTTATATGAACTTTTGTTCCAGTGGTTTTATTTTCTCTGGAAATGTGTTTCAGAATGTAGGAGGCAAACTAGCGCCCCTTTCTGCTGATGAAACAAGTGAAGAAGAGTTCAGTCATTGTTGGGTTTAACTGCTGAATCATATTGTAAAAATTGATTACCGTATTTTTTGGACTATAAGGTGCACTGGATTATAAGGTGCTATATTAATGAATGGGTATATTTTCATACATAAGGTGCACCGAATTATAAGGTGCATTAAGCAGTACTGTATTACTCCGCGAGACTCCTGACTACAGTATTAAAGGATTTTGAAGTGCGCCTTATAGTCCGACAAATACGGTAAGTCATTGGGTTTCTAATCACCGTACTGTATATTCTGTAGTAAGGTATGATTGCTCGGAATCATCTAGTCTATCACTTCATTCACAAGGGTTAGCATGTGGTTAGCATGGTCACCTCACAACAAGAAGGTACCAGGTTTGGGGCCTGGAGGCAGGGGCGTACCCCAGACATGTCACTATTCCATCCTAGACACAGACAAACAATCACACACTCAATCACAATCACAGAACGCAACAACCCAATCCACCACAACATACCACAGTGCCGGAATTGATTTTTTTAACATCTCTTAATTTGGAAAGTCTCCCCTTGGACAGGATATCCTTACATACACTGTCTTTTAGATGCTACACTGACTGCCAGGTATTATATTGTTCAAGCTCCAGTTTGTCTGATGTCACATGACCTAAATATTGCAACAGAGTCTCTTCATTTTGGACAAAATGAACTGTAACTAACAAAATAACAACATGACTCTGTGTGTGTCTGTGTGTGTGTGTGTGTGTGTGTGTGTGTATGTGTGTGTGTGTGTGTGTGTGTGTGTGTGTGTGTGTGTGTGTGTGT
>JAOTRA010089082.1:0-12095 GCA_026260255.1 Pseudolaguvia tuberculata
GGTGCAAACATGTTTTTCACATGCGTTCAAGCCAACATGATAGAACACATGCATTTATCATGAAAAAAGTAATCGTTTAACCAAATTTTATGAAAGTATGTTAAAATTATGATTTGTCAAAACTTTTCATGAAATTTAATACGCAAACCATATCAAGTTTAAAACATAAAATTTCACGTGTGAAATGACTATTTTCATCATTTCCACACTTATTCCTTTAGTTTTCATGTGTTTTCTTTAAGGTGCAGAAAAGCGTTTCTCCCGTTGAGATAATGTGTTTGGCAGACTATCAGAGCTCTACAAGCTTAGGAAAGTGTTTTTTCAGACAACCCTGTATTAAGCCGTTTTGGCACAGGATGCAAACATGTTTTTCACATTCGTTCAAGCCAACAAGATAGAAAAGAATGCATTTTTCATGAAAAAAGTAATTATTCAGCAACATTTTATGAAAATATGTGAAAATTCTGATTTTTCATGACATTTAATAGGCAAATGATATCAAGTCTAAAACTAGAAAATTCACATGTGGAATGACTATATTCATCATTTCCACACTTATTCCTTTAGTTTTCATGTGCTTTGTATGAGCGTTCAAAAATGCGTTTCTCTCATTGAGATAAAGCGTTTGGCAGAGTTTCAGAGCTCTACAAGCTTAGTAAAGTGTTTTTTTCAGACAACCTTATATTTACCCGTTTTGGCACAGGGTGCAAACGTTTTTCACATACAATCAAGCCAACATGACAGAACACATGCATTATTCATGAAAAAATAAAATAAGTAATCGTTCAACCAAATTTTATGAAAATATGTTAAAATTATGATTTGTCACAACTTTTCATGAAATTTAATACGCAAACCATATCAAGTGTAAAACATAAAATGTCACGTGTGAAATGACTATTTCCATCATTTCCACACTTATTCCTTTAGTTTTCATGAGCTTTGTATGAGCGTTCAAAAATGCGTTTCTCTCATTGAGATAAAGCATTTGGCAGAGTTTCAGAGCTCTACAAGCTTAGGAAAGTGTTTTTTCAGACAACCTTATATTTAGCCGTTTTGGCACAGGGTGCAAACATGTTTTTCACATCCGTTCAATCCAACAAGATAGAACAAATGCATTATTCATAAAAAAAATAAAAAATTAATCGTTCAACCAAATTTTATGAAAATATGTGAAAATTATGATTTTTCACAACTTTTCACGAAATTTAATACGCAAACGATATCGAGTGTAAAACATGAAAATTCACATGTGGAATGACTATTTTCATTATTTCCACACTTATTCCTTTAGTTTTCTTGTGTTTTGAATGAGGTGCAGAAATGCGTTTCTCTCGTTGAGATAAAGCGTTTGGCATAGTTTCAGAGCTCTACAAGCTTAGGAAAGTGTTTTTTCAGACCTTATATTTAGCCGTTTTAACACAGGGTGCAAACATGTTTTTTACATGCGTTCAAGACAACATCATAGAACACATGCCTTTATCATGAAAAAAGTAATCGTTCAACCAAATTTTATGAAAATATGTGAAAATTATGATTTTTCACAACTTTTCACGAAATTTAATACGCAAACGATATCGAGTGTAAAACATGAAAATTCACGTGTGGAATGACTATTTTCATTATTTCCACACTTATTCCTTTAGTTTTCAAGTGTTTTGAATGAGGTGCAAAAATGCGTTTCTCTCGTTGATATAAAGCGTTTGGCAAAGTTTCAAAGCTCTACAAGCTCAAGAAAGTGTTTTTTCAGACACCCTTATATTTAGCCATTTTGGCACAGGGTGCAAACATGTTTTTCACATGCGTTCAAGCCAACATGATAGAACACATGCATTTATCATGAAAAAAGTAATCGTTCAACCAAATTTTATGAAAGTATGTTAAAATTATGATTTTTCACAACTTTTCATGAAATTTAATGCGCAAACCATATCAAGTGTAAAACATGAATTTTCACGTGTGAAATGACTATTGTCATCGTTTCCACACTTATTCCTTTAGTTTTCATGTGTTATATTTAAGGTGCAGAAATGCGTTTCTCTCGTTGAGATAAAGCGTTTGGTAGAGTTTCAGAGCTCTACAAGCTTAGGAAAGTGTTCTTTCAGACAAACTTATATTTAGCCATTTTGGCACAGGGTGCAAACATGTTTTTCACATGCGTTCAAGCCAACAAGATAAAGCATGCATTTTTCATGAAAAAATAAAAAATGTAATCATTTAGCCACATTTTATGAAAATATGTGAAAATTATGATTTTTCATAACTTTATAAAGTCTAAAACATGAAAATTCACGTGTGTAATGACTAATTTTTATCATTTCCACACTTATTCCTTTAGTCTTCATGTGTTTTTTATGAGCGTGTAGAAATGCGTTTCTCTTGTTGAGATAAAGCTTTTGGCAGAGTTTTCGAATTCTACAAGCTTAGGAAAGTGTTTTTTCAGACATTATAATTAGCCATTTTGGTACAGGGTGCAAACATGTTTTTCACATGCATTCAAGCCAACATAATAGAACACATGCATTTTTCATGAAAAAATTTTCATTAGGGTAGGATGGTCTTACAAGCAGCAGTAGTAGAAGTTGTTGTCATTGTAGAAGCAATAGAAGCAGCTACATTTAACAGCTTGCTCATCAGGGACAAATTGATGTTTGTTTTCTCATTTCAGTGATCTTTTTTTATTATTAGACTTTGAGACAATAAATTTTACCATTGTAAAAATAACCATTGTAAAAGCTATACTGGTTGCTTGGCTTGGAATCCTTGCCGCAGTCTGTCTTGTATCAGTTCAATGCCTTAACCACTAAGCTTCCCCTTCCCCATAGTAGCAGTAGCAGTAGCAGTAGTAGTAGCAGCAGTAGTAGTAGTAGTAGTAGTAGTAGTAGTAGTAGTAGTAGTAGTAGTAGTAGTAGGAGTAGTTGTTGCAATAGCAGGAGTAGTAGTAGTTGTTGTTGTTGTAGTAGGAGGAGGAGTTGTAGTTGTAGTAATAGTGTCAACCTCAATTTACTTTCCTGACATATTACTGAATTACAGATTACTTTGCACACAGTATTTTAATGTGATATTCCCAGTTCTCCATACAGCTGCTTCCTCCATAAAACAAAAGTTGGATAATTTTTGGGAATTTCTGGCCTTTATAGGTAGCGCACATATGTGATGATTTGCTATAGTCACTTCCACTACATTTTGCCGCTTGGCAGCATGCCGGGCTCGATATATATATGTATTGTTTTCAATTGATTTTAGCTAGCATTTATTATCATATTTGATATCCCCATTTATCTGATGTTCCAGACTGTACTAGCCTATGATTAGTCAATTTAATTATTATCCAAAGAAACAGTAAATATAAATTCTGGGAAAGGACTGTAATCTAAAATCTCTTCCCCAAATTTACAGTTACTTTCTCTGGATCTGATTTGTTTGGCTTTCTATTTTCTTGAGTTCACTTGCAGTTTTTTCGTCGTGCTTGTCCTGTTGTTATTCCACTTGACCCTGCAATTTGTCTGTTCAGTAACTGGCTGTGTGCCTTTTCTTGTCAGATCTTCTGTTTGTTCAGTTGTAGACTGAACGTTGTCTCCTTTTTCTTGTTCTTTTCGTTTGTCTGCGGCAACCTGGCCTATTTTTGCTTTGCCTTTGCTTGTGTGGTGTGCTAAACCTCCTCTGTTTGAAGGGACTGGTCTGTCAATATTGTCATCGCTAATCTGAATCATTGTCTGTATCAGGACATATTTTTGTTAGTCTTGGCCTGTCTTGTTCTTGATTTGGTACTGGGGCACAACAGCAGTGACTGAGTTGGTACCAGTGTTACTTACCTTCTTCTTTGACTGTGGCAATGTTGCTGCTACAACCTTGAAAGGACCTTCCCTCTGGGATCCTTCCAGTTTTTTTGTAAATGTGATCTCCTGGTTCCACCAATGTTAAGTTTGCCGGCGCATCAGGTGAATAAAGTAAAAGAGAGTACTGTGAGTCCTTTAACTGTAATATCTTGAGGCTCTGTGAATTGTGGGAAGTGGTAGTTAAGGTGTTGGACTGGACTGGAGTTTGAATCCCACCACTGTGGGCCCTTGAGCAAGGCCCTTAACCCACAATTGTTCCGTTGTAAAATAGGATGTAAGTAACTCTGGATAAGAGCGTCTGCCAAATGACAAACTGTAACTGTAATGGTAATATCTGTGTTTTACCCGAGAAGCCCACTTTTTTGATCTACAGGAGATGGGATGCTTAGAGCCTTTTTTACGTATACTAGTGAATGTTGCACCTGTGTTAATCAGGAATGGTGCTTTTAACTCATTCCCAATTTTTGCCAAGATTGTTGGCTCTTGTTCAGGATGCAGTAAGTTAGTACACTGCATCAGTTCCCCCACAGGCTTCTCTGGGTATCCTCACAAATGTGTTGGGTTTGGCACCATTGGGAGGTGGCCCTGGCATTTTTCCTCATTGCTTGGGACCTGTCCATTGGCCAGCCCTGTTTCATGCTGATTTAGAACCCATGTTTGGCCTTTGGTGCATATTGTTCTGTATGTGAGGGCAGTTTCTTATAAATGTTGTGAATCATTACAGTTCCAGCACCTTGCTCCACCTTGTTGTTTCTAGGTGGGGGTCTTCCCATAAATGCACCTCTTTCTCCACGACTTCTGTTTTGACCCCACCATCTTTGTGGTGGTTGAGGATATGGTCCCATTTGATTCCCTCCAGATGCCATTGGGACTTGATAAGGTGGTGTTTGATACATGACTGGTTGTTGAAGTGTCACAGCTGTGCTACTGTCTATGATTCTGTGTATGATTCTGTTCATGATTAAGTTAGCGGTTAGCGTAGCAGACGCCAAACAATTCAGAGGGATTAAGCGGCAGGACTTAGAAAACCTGTCCACTACTGTGAGTACTGCTGTATATCCATTAGAGGGAGACAGGTCAGTCACAAAGTCTATTGCCAGGTGGGACCAGGGCTGCTGTAGGATAGGTAGTGGTTGCAAAAGCCCAACGGGCAGATGACGGGGCGTCTTGGACTGTGAGCATACTGCACATGATGGCCTGTGAGCATACTGCACATGATTGTAGTTTCTTGTTTCCTCTGTCATATACGGCCACCAGTAAGTGCCTCTTAATAATTCAAGAGTCCTACGGGCCCCAGGATGCCCAGAACTGAGGGCCGTGTGAGCCCAAAGCAGCAGGTGCTGGCGAAACTCGGGAGAAACAAAAACCTTACCGGGTGGTGTACCCCGAGGTGGGGATATGCATTCATTAGCTTCCCTAATCTGCTCCGACAGGTCCCACAGTACTGGCTCCACCACCATGGTTGGGTCAAGGATACTCTTGGGGGTGTCGTCTCGGCCGATCGAGTCACATCTGTGTGAGAGTGCGTCCTCCTTTCTGTTCTTTGTTCCAGGCCTGTAGGTGACAGTGAAAGAGAATCGCGTGGAGAAAAAAGTAAATGGGTGAACACTCCCCTCCAACCAGTGACGCCATTCCAGTAGGGCCTCCTTAACGGCCAGCAACTCCTTGTTTGCCTATATCGTAATTTACCTCTGCCGGGGTGAGCTTGCGAGGGAAATAAGCACATGGATGTAGTTTGGGAGGAGAGCCTTGCCTCTGGGACAACACTGCTCCTATCTTACAGTTACTAGCATCTACCTCTACCAGGAACGGAAGCGCAGGAACGGGGTGCACGAGCCATCGTAAATTTGTGTTTTACCGTGTCAAATGCTTTAGTGGCGACACTCGTCCAAGTCAGCTTAGTAGGTTTCCCCTTGAGAAGGGCAGTTAACAGGGCGGCAGTGAGGCTGAAGTTCTGAATGAACCACCGGTAAAAATTTGCAAACCCTAAGAAATGCTGTAATTCGTTAACTGTGTGTGGAACAGGCCAACCTTGTACGGCCTGCACTTTACCTGGCTCCATAGTGACCCCATTTGTATTGACGATGTAGCCCAGGAATTGCACCTCAGTAGTGTGGAAATCACATTTCTCAGCTTTCACAAACAGCTTATGGGCCAGCAGTCTTTGTAGTACTGTCCTGATGTGCCCTTTGTGCTGTTGCTCATCCTGTGAATATATCATAATATCGTCAATGTAAGTAATTACACACACATTTAGAAGATCACGTTGAATGTCATTGATAAAAGATTGGAAAACGGCTGGGGCATTGCAAAAACCATACGGCATAACAAGGTATTCGTAGTGCCTTATTAGGGTGACGAAAGCCGTCTTACACTCATCCCCTTTTCGAATTCTCACCAAATTGTAAGCACTAGCGCTAAAGCTTCTTTAATATAGTTATCTAAGGCTTCCATTTCGAGTCTAGATAATGGGTAGACCCGGCTTTTTTGGAACAGGGGTGTTCTCAAGGAGGCAAATACTACAGTCCACCTAGCTCAGCTGCCCTTTCTTTGCTAAAAACCTCAGCCAGGTCACTGTAACACCAAGGCACAGGCAGGGTGTTTGGTTGTCCCTTGGGGCTTTAGAAATGCAGTTAGTATTACATCTATGAGACCACTGGATAATTTTTCCCTGCTTCCATGAAATCACAGGGTTGTGAAGTGCCAACCATGGATAGCCCAAAATGAGTGGCATTTTCTCTTGAAGGGTGGAGCCTACAGTGAGCGAGAGAGATCTTGTTTTCTCTATGATGGCTTTTCCGATCACATGCCCATCAATTGCAGTTATGTGAAGGGGAGAAACACAGGGTACAGTGGGCACACGTAAATCTCTCACCAGTTTCTCATACATCAGGTTCAGCGCCGAACCTGAGTCCACAAGCGCAAAAAACATACGAGACACCTTGTTAACTTCAATGCGCACTCTAATGGTTAAGCTCGCCTTTACACTGATAGTACAAGTGGGAGCACTTACTTGCCGATGCAGCTTCCTTGTCAGCGCAGGGCACTGGGGGCAGAGATGTCCAGGCTCACCGCAGTACAAATATAATCCAAGCTGTTTACGCCGTAGTTTTTCAGCGTCATTTAACTTGTATGCCCCTACTTGCATGGGCTCGCTTTCAGGAAACGCACTCGAAACGAAAGGACGAAGGAGGAATAAGTGTAGTGGGGTGGTTTCTCAGGAGGTTATCCACGCGAATCGCTCGCTTCACCACGACACACCAGCTCCGCTTGCAGTTCCGGACGCAGCCCTTCTTTGAACAGCACTTTAAGCGCAACGTAATTCATTCCGCTTTGGGCCCCCAGCGTGTGGAAAGAGATGGCATAATCAGCGGCAGACTGGGTGCCCTGACGCAAGCGCAGGAGACAAGTTGACACATCGAGCCCGCCCGCTGGGTGCTCGAACACCTCTCGCAACTGCGCGGTAAAGTAGTCACTAGAAGTGCGCATTCTCTCTTCAGTTTCCCAGATAGTAGTAGTCCATTCCAAAGCACGCTCTGTGAGCAATGAGATGAGAAAAGCGCATTTTTTACCTTCAGAAGGGAATCTAGAAGATTGCTCGAAAAAGAACATATGGCACTGATGAACGAATCCTCTGCATTGGTTGGGATCACCGTTGTACTTATCAGGTAGAGAAGCAGGGGTTGGGCTTGGAGCAGCAGGCGGGGGCGCTTGAGCAGGTGCAGCAGCGGGAATAGTCAGAGCGCTCACCTGCTCCTGTAACGTATGGATGGTCTGATCTTTCATGTTCAAAGCTGCTAGTAGATCCTCTAGAGTCCTAATCTCCGCTGGATTCATATTGGGTGAAGTATTCTGTAACCGGGCGGTCTGAGAATAAGTGTCAGAATCCATAATGCAGTAGAATAGGCAAGGAGCTTAATCAAGAAGTACAAAGTGGGCAAAGGCAGACAGTATCCAAATCACAATCCAAAGAGAAGTCTAAATCCAAAATCCAAAGGTCATAATTCCAAAACATCAATCAGTAGTCAAAGGGTAACAAAGGCTCGCTACAGCCTAGGGCAACAATACTTCGCAAAAAGACTCCATCAAGCCACCTGCTTAAATAGGACGCCCACGCCCAATCAGCTTAACCAGGAAGTAAATCTCTAGTATTTGGGCGAGGGCGCCCTCTGCAGGCGGTCCTTCTGAGTCATAGTCCTTACAGTGCTGCTCTTTTTGTTACTCTTCCCACAATGTTTCCTGACATAATCTCCATACATATTTGTTCTTCTGCTTCTTAAATTATTCTGTTCCAGGATATAGTCTCAGTGGTCTTATTTTATGCTCTTTATTATATGGTGCTCCCTATGGTGGGGCAGATCCCTGCACTTCCTTTTTTCAGCTAACATTCTTTCCTGTCCTTCTGTTTCAAACCATTTTATAACCTGTATCTTCTGTAAGGGGAAAAAATTATTTTTCTTTAATAATTAAAAGAAGATAGCAGAGACATTGTTTAACCCATTTATGCTGTGTTGCGGTATGTTGAAATTTAATGTTTAATACCTATGTATCTTGAGAAAATTCAAAAGCAGTAAACACGTGTCAATCACGAGTGCCACTAATAAAATTATTTTTTCATGTTTCAGACTAAAAAGTCTATCTTACACATGGAACCACCCTTCGTGAATTCATTATTGCACAGTGTTACATATTTAGGCGAGGCTGCAGTGGAAAAAAGGAAGGATGGATCAGATCAGCCTATCGCTACTGAAGCTAAACAACTCCGACCTCTTTCCAGTTTGTAGACAATTAAAATGAGATGATCCTGTTAGAGGGATTAAGAGCAAAATATAGCGCGCTCTTATCAGACTTTTGGAAAAAACACTAGATGATATTGAAGAAAAATAGGATAAAGAAGTATTTCTGCAGTGTCTGGAGGATCTGTTGTTGCTGCCGCAACTGATACAGTAAACTAAAGGAGAAGTATTAATGTACTCTTTTTTCAGAATTACACCTACACCATTTCTCTTTCCATCTACACCATGATAAATCTGTTTAAAGCCACCTCCAAATGATATCATCAACATAACAGTACCTTTTAAATGCAAAGATGCTAATCCAGTCAGTCTGACAGTATACCTTATATACCTTAACTGAGGCAAGTGAGGCCTGCAATTCTTTGGATGTTGTTGTAGGTGTAACATACTACTAGGAGACCGATTCATAATACAGGTACTGTTTATTATAAAAAATACCGGGAAACACAAAATGAAAATAAACACGAGCAAACACAAACGGGGAAAAACTGCTAACCGATAAATCTACGGAACGGACAAAACAATAAGGTCCACAGCGGGAACCAAATAACTTAACTGAGGGATGTCGGCGTAGACAAAGTCCATGAGCAGTTCTCTGGTGTAACACTCGTAGGGGCAGTGGTCCGGACACAAATTCAATGACTCGCGATGCGCATATCGGCATGTCACCTTAAATAATGCGACATTGTCCTGGAATCACTTAGTTTCTAGGACGACGCTTTGGGAGGGGGCAAGGCCTAGTCGGTTTCCTTACATCACCTTAAAGGACGCCTTCTGGTGCCCACCAGCAACAAAACCCCAAAACGAACATTCTCCGGGCTGACGAAAACCAATAAACAATACAGAGAAGAAAAAAAAAACACCGTGTAGTCAGCCCACAGTACATAAAGAGATAGCGTGGGGTCCAGGACCCTGTATACTCCATAAACGGAGTGGGGTGTGGTCAAGGCGAGGCTTCCAGGCCTCCATAAGAACACGATATGGTTCCCTAGTCTCGCATGCGGGGAACTCGGACAGGAACGCAGGGAGCTCATCGAAGAACTCTGAAGGCCATGAAGGGAACTCAAAAGGCCACGACGGGAACTCAAAAGGCCACGACGGGAACTCGAAAGGCCACGAAGGGAACACTGAGGGTGACGCGAGGGTATGCAGTAGCGAACTCGAAGGGGGCTGAAGGGACCTCAGTGGGGTACTCTGGAGGGACCGAAGGGACCGCTGGGAACTCTAGAGGGACCAAAAGGGACATAATAGTGTCCGAAAAGATCTCTGTAGGGAACTCAAAGGGGACTGCTGGGAACTCTGGAGGGGTCGAAGGGACCAAGAGGGACGTAGTAGGGAATTCGAAGGGGGCCAAAGAGACCTCAGTGGGGAACTCTGGAGGGATCGAAGGGACTGCTGGGAACTCTAGAGGGACCAAAAGGGATCTCTGTAGGGACCGAGGGGAACGTTGTAGAGACCGAGGGGGAAGCTGAAAGGACAAAGAAGGACGCTGTAGGGGCCGAGGTCGACGCTGTAGGGACCAAGGGGGATGCTGAAGGGACCGAGGGAGATGATAAAGGGGACGTTAAAGGGACCAAAGGGGACATGGAAGAGACCAGAGGGGCCTCAATGGGGAACTATAAAGGGACCAGAGGGGCCTCAATGGGGAACTCGAAAGGGACCAGAGAAGTCTCAATGGGGAACTCGAAAGGGACCACAGGGGACTATGGAAGGACCGAAGGAGAACGCTGAAGGGACCAAGGGGGACGCTGAGGGACCGAGAGGGACTGACGAGGGACCGAGGGGGACGCTGAAAGTAATGAAGTGGACTCAGAAGGTAACGAGTGGGACTCAGAAGGTAACGAGTGGGACTCAAAAGGTACCAAGGGGGACTCAGAAGGTACCAAAGGGACTCAAAAGGTACCAAAGGGGACTCAAAAGGTACCAAAGGGGTCTCAAATTCAAAACTCAGCTGAGACACAAGTTCTGGTGTAGAGAGCTCTGGTCTTCACGCAGAGTGCTCTGGTGTAGACGGAGAGGGCTCTGGTGAGAACGCAGAGGGCTCTGGTAAGGACACAGAGGGCTCTGGTGAAGACGGAGAGGGCTCTGGTAAGGACACAGAAGGCTCTGGTGAAGACAGCCAAAGTTTCAGGGGCTGGCAGAGACGAAACTTCAGGGGCCGGCAAAGACGAAACTTCAGGGGCCGGACAAAGACAATGACGCAAAGTCCAGTCCATCCTTCCCTAGCCAAGGGTGACCTGGGCTGGACAATCCACCTTGCTTACGGGGCCACAGCTGCTTATCCAGTACGTGTGACACCAGACGGGGTTGTGGCACTGGGGTAGCCTCCACCGCCTCGAAGGAACCACTGAAGTAATCTTCTATCTGGACAGATGAGATGTAAACCTCTCTTATGTACAGAGAGTAAGTGTCCTCCATGCTGCCACGTATCCGGGCCGCCTTAACCAGCGTGACCTCCTCCGTGACCGTCGGGGGTAAACACCTTCAGTAGATGTGAGAGGAGGAAGTCAACATCATAGTTGAGACGCGGATTGATGTCCCAAACCCTGGACACCGCGTCCAGTGCTTTCCCTTCTAAACATAAAAAAACAAAAGTGCACTTCTTGCAGGAAGTGGGGGAAGCGTGCGGAAAACAAAAACAATTTGCCACAAACTGAGCACACATAACAGGATCGCCATTAAATTTCTCAGGAGGTTCAGCCGGTGAAGGCGGGGCTAACAGGCATGCACGCAGTGGGGCTAGCGGAGGGGGGGGTTAACGCTGAGAGGAACTGCTTGTGTACCGCTAAATCCTTATTAGGCAAGTCATTCTGTAATATACTACTAGGAGACAGATCCATAATGCAGGTACTGTTTATTATTAAAATACTGGGAAACACAATGAATATAAACACAAGCAAACACAAACAGGGAAAAACTCCTAACCAATAAAGACAAATCTACGCAACGCCGAACGGACAAAACAATAAGGTCCACAACGGGAACCACAAAACTTAACTGAGGGATGTTGGCGTAGACAAAGTCCTTGAGCAGTTCTTTGGTGTGACACTCGTAGAGGAAGTGATCCGGACACAAAGTCAATGACTCTTAAATAATGCATCATCGACACTAAGGGAGGGGGCGGGGCCTAGTCGGCTTCCTTTTTGTTATCTCTTGGATGAGTCGTCTATGCGCTCTTATCCAAACGCTCTGCGCTGTTAATTTTGGTTGGCTGGCCACTCCTGGGAATGTTCTCCACTGTTCCACGTTTTCGCCATTTGTGAATAATGGCTCTCACTGTGGTTTGCTGGAGTGCCAAAGCTTTAGAAATACTTTTATAACCTTTTCCAGACTGATAGATCTCAATTACTGATCACACAGCCCCCTCCTCTGATCTGAAGATCGGATTATTAAATATTAGATCTATTGCGTCTAAATCTCTTATTGTTAATGAAATGATCACAGATCAGAAGTTTGATGT
>JAOTRA010089140.1:0-12091 GCA_026260255.1 Pseudolaguvia tuberculata
TGTGTGTGTGTGTGTGTGTGTGTGTGTGTGTGTGTGTGTGTGTGTGTGTGTGTGTGTGTGTGTGTGTGAGGGGTTGTGAAGCTTGTAGTTATATTGCTTATGTGCTATATTGCTTATTGTCGTTTCATTCATTATTAATTTGTTTTGAATGCTTTAAATTCTACTCATAGAAAAGTAATGCCTCTTGAAGGTTTTGGCCCGGTGACCAGAAGATCGTTGGTTCAATTCCTAGCACCGGTGACTTGCCACAGCCGGGCCCCTCAACAAGGCCCCTTATTTGTTCACTTGGTAAAATGATATAAAATGAAACATTTCCAGTTTGCCATCCTTGATTTAAAACCAGGTGGTTGCCCTCTCACTTCAAACTTCTCATCGTCCCACTCTATTAGCCGGACGTTTGCTATTTCCAAGCCGTAAGGTTTAAAAGCAGCTGAGGCAGAAAGGCAATAAAGTCGTAATCACATTCTGCTATTGCTCCTGGGGACAAATGACAAACAGAATAGATCCAAGGATAAAAAAAGAGTTGAGAATGGGGGAGGAGAAAGGATTGAGGGTGCAGATCAGGGCAGGGGGAGGGTGTTTTTGATGGAGGTGGCGATGGTACCCTGGCGATCAGCTCGTCACTCACTTTCGTATGATAGAAAGTTATTTAGTTTGGCAAGCAGTGTGGCTTTTCTTTTTAACTCGCACCTCTACAGCTGTCCTTGCGCATCCACCTGACTGTCATCGCGGATAATCACATACTCCTGTATGGGCGGCACAAAACAATCCGCAAGCCATGCCGCTTTCATCGCCAGCTAATCTTGACGAGCCCGCGGACAAAAATGTAATTGTATTTGGATTTTTAATGAGATGATGGCATGAAATTCCAAAAGGTTCACACACTTTTTCTTACCACTCGATATAGAAATGCATAGAGATGGAATGGTTTAGAGCCTTGCGTTTCGGGAAATTGCAATTTACTCCTCTTTTGTCACAGTCTTAAAACGCACTGTGTCTTTTCAGGGTCGACGGTTATAGCATTAGTTATAGCGTAAAATGATCCTTGTCCACTGCCCTTTTTGTTTCTTAATGATAGCCGTTACTTGCACATAGCCAACATGCTGATTGAAGCTGTGCGCATGCACTTATCTGGTATGACAAGAGGGCTGTCATGTATTTTGTCATATGACATATTTTGTCACATACAGGTTTAGTGAAAGTTGGGGGTCAGAGCGAAGGGTCAGCTATTGTTCAGCGTCCCTTGAGCAGGACGGGTTAAGGGTCTTGTTGAAGGACCCAACAGTGGCGGACTTGAGCCCTGGTCTTCCTTGGCGGTGGTGGGGCTTGAACCCCGGTCTTCCTGGTCTCCCGATCAACAACTCGAATGCATCCACACACGTCCACACCAGGCGGAGTTCATAGCTCAGGTCAACCAGAATAATTCACTCTAAACGATCTGTTGGAATGTAAACTGTGAACCATTGTTCTTTAGGTGAGATTGGTGATCAGTTTGGGAGGGGTTGTGGTAGGTAATCCACATTTATTTGTATTTCTCCCCTCTTTGATGGTGAATGAAAGGCCACAACATTTTCTTTGTAATGGAATAATTTCAGGTCCTGGCCGTGCACGCTGATATGATATTGTTGTAGCAATTTTGTGATGTGATCTGGGCCGTTTGGCGTAATGCTACATTTGTAGCCTGATGGAATGAAGCCAAAAGGTCTATAACGCTGTTGTGTATAGCTGAGCGGGAGAGAAATGGTATACCTATATTTGGTTCTGTAATCCATTAGGGTTCTTTGGTATTCTGAGCCATGTCATCGCCATTTACAATCAATATGCTTTCTTGAAGCTGGCGTCCCCCAGGGACTCAACCCCCTCCTCTCCCCAGGCCCAGAGAGACTTTCCGCCTCTCAAATGTGTTTATTTCAGTTTTGCCTTTCCTTGAAAAAACATTGCAAACATAACGTATCTCCAAGTAATAATGTTTCGGGAAGGCGTTTATCCGTGACGTTGTGTTCTGGCAATTAGAAAGAGTTTGAGAGAACTATAGACTGACTCAGGGTCACGGGGAGTAAAAGCGCCGAAATGGAAAGAGAGCTGATTGAAATGAAATGGTTACACAGGGTCACAACTAGAGGACAGAGTGCAGGGAGGCAGAACAGAAAAAAAAAAAAAAAAAAAAAACTACTATAATGCGGCTATAATGGATAAAAGAAAAAATTCTCAAATGTTACACAAGGGTACAGTTTTATTCAACACTGACATTGGCGAGAGGGAGGAAATCTAATGTGTGGAGGGATAATAAATGTTAGACAGGGTGGCATTTACCCTCCTTGAAAAGACGGGAAAAAGAAGTTTCAAACGGACTAAGAGATATTAAAAACAAAGAGAAAGTAAACCTTTTGTTTCTAACCCCTGGGTGGCAGTAAATACAACAGAGAGAGGGGGTGGGGGTTGAATAAAATCTGACAAGAGGCTCCAATCTATATTAAAGTGAGATATGTATAGAGAGGTGGATAGATTGGGGGAGAGACAGCTAGCGGAAAAATGGTTAGAGGGAGAAAGAGACATTGATAAATGGTTTCTCAGTTACGTGGACATATGCTCTCGTGTTAGAAATAATGAAAAGTCACTGCAGTAAAAAATATCATTCATGTCCAATAATAACCAAAAAATGTGCAAAGAAGTGGGGGAAAAAAAGAATGTTTGTAACGGATGCGAGAACCATCCGCTAATCACCTGGTCACCATAGAAACCGTGCTGGAACCGGAGAAAGATTTACTGTTTTCTGTGTCCTTTAAGCTGCTGCAATGCCTCGTCAGTGTTACGTATGATGTTCTTGATGTCCACAGACAGTAATCTTCCAGAAGGTTTCTTGCCTGTTGCTTCCGTATCATTGTCATGCTCTCACCTTTACTGTCTGGTTTCACAGCCACAGCGGAGCCAAGAGCGCTCGTTAATTTCTCTTTTAGCTTGTTAGTGGTTCTTTTTTTTGGACACTCTCCCTCCTGTTGTGTGCGATGATGTATGTTCTGTCCGGTCTGGTTTTCCTTTTCAGCCAATTAGGTTAGATTTGTCTTTTTTTGAAAGGTTTTATCGTGTGTGTGTGTCTGGTTGTCTGCAGACAGAGCTGTGAGCGGAGGAAAGCGAGGTGTCGTGATGCAGCACGTTGTAGACGGGTGAAGGAGTCTGAGGTATTTAATCAGCTAGCCAATCAGCTTCCTCTTCATCACAGCATCACAGAGAGTCTCGATAAAGCTTCGATTATTCGTCTCACGCTGAGTTACCTGCACCTGCGCTCTGCTCTCAACACAGGTCAGCCACCGGTCAAGAAAAATGTTTGGTTTCGAAGTACGTTTTACTTGTGCATAATGAATGCATTATTTCTGGTGGGCGTGTCCTATTTCAAGTTTATTGCTGGTTTCACAAGTTTCTTTCTTCTGTCGTAGTGATGATGGGGAAGCAGTCCGAGTTAGACATTCAGTGGAGTTCATCCTGTCTGAAAGCCATCGATGGCTTCCTCATGATTCTGTCTCGGGACGGAGACGTGGTTTACACCTCAGAAACTGTCGGCAAGTGTCTGGGAATTTCTCAGGTAGCGGTCATCATTTTGATACTGACATGTGACATAGGTTGTCACAGCAGTGTGATCATGTTTCACTCTAAACAAGAACTTGTTTATAATTATAACCCTGCGACTCGCCTCACAAATTTACTTGGATAAATTAACCTTTAACTAATAATAAACTACAGATCCACTGAAAACTGTTAAGTATGATAATTAGTTTGCATATGAATGTCCTCCCTTATAATTTTTTGCCTTAAGGGAGACAATCTTGGCTTCCTGAGTTGTGGGTTTGGGGGGTGTCAGCACCCCCATGCGCAGTTTGTTTCCGGTTTAATACAAACAATCTGAATGTCAAGGCACGACTCTATCTGGCGTTTTTTAAAATTGACTGTCGCTCACGTCCAGAACCAACTCTGTTTGTGTGCTGTAATTCCACTGTATGTACTGTAAACACATCTTTTTCCCCTGTATGTCTCTTTTTTCATGTGTGTATGATAGATTGATCTGTCAGGACAGTGTGTGTATGATTTCACTCACCCCTGTGACCATGAAGAAATCCGAGAGATGCTGGTTAATAAAACAGGTCAGTTTATATTTTTCTTTCTCTCCCACCCGCATACACACAAGGTAAGTAAGTTATGATATTTTAGGTTTGGTGGTAATTTCAGTCATGAACGCGTCGAGATTAAATTTAGAGATGACATCACTGCGGTTAGTATCATAAGACACTAATATGTAAAAAAAAAAAAAAAAAAAAACCCAACAACTTTGGTTCAATGTTCTCAAAACCACCGAGAGCCCCTCCTCCACCCCATTCCTTTCTAATTATAATCACTGTGCAATCACTGATCAGGTTTCAGGAAACTGCCATCACATGGGGTCTCCTCCATTATTAAGAAAGCCTAGCAAAGGATTATCTTTATACATTTGGCAACCTTCCCTGTACCCCATGCATAGGTGCAATTGTACACTGCTGCTGAATGTATCCTCACATTTGCAATCCCTATCTGTATCATCCCTACCATCCTCCAGAGACCTGTGGAAGCAGCTTTGATGATCCTCATGCAAGTTAGCATTGTTTTTCATTAATTCATTCATCTTCTAACTCGCTTATGCTGTAGCCTATCCCTCAATCTTCTTTAACCACTAAGTTACCAATTTTCCCCCAAGCAGTACACACTCTTTTGCACACAGCCTTACCATAGCATTATATTCGCTATAAGGTTAATTACACCTGAATTACAAAAAGTAATTGATATGCCGAATAGAATAATTTGATTGTTTATAAAGGTTTTACTCTTTTAGGTTCCTTTAAAAAAATGAGGGATGAGCAGAGTTTCTTGTTGCGGATGAAGTGCACTCTGACCAATAGGGGGCGCACAGTCAATCTCAGATCTGCTACATGGAAGGTAAAACAGATTAACACACACTGTAAATAAACGCTTTAAAAAAAACAGCTAAATAAATCGTCCACTCGACAACAGGTTCTCCACTGTTCCGGTCAAATCCGCGTGGAGTGCACGCAGAACGGCACGTGTGAGGAGAACAACAGTACGACCGTGTCGTACCTGGTGCTAATCTGTGAACCGATCCCTCACCCAGACAACGTCGAGGTTCTTCTAGACTCCAGAACGTTCCTGAGCAAACACACACTAGACATGCGCTTCTCGTACTGCGACGAACGGTGAGTAGGGATAATGATACTGTGCCACCTAGTGTCGTTTGTCAATAAACTAACATTATTTCCTCCTTCTGATCATGTGCCCTTGTGTGCTTCTGTGTTCAGAATAACGCAGTTGCTGGGATATGAACCTGAAGATCTTCTACAACATTCCTTGTACGAGCTTTACCACGTGCTGGATTCAGACAGTCTCAACAAAACGTATCACAACTGTAAGAAACAATCGACACACACAAATGCACACCGTTTTCAACACTGATTTGTTGTGTGTGTGTGTGTGTGTGTAGTGTTTGTGAAAGGTCAGGCACGTACAGGTCAGTACCGTATGTTGGTGAAAGGTGGAGGCTTCGTGTGGGTCGAGACTCAGGCCACCATCATTTACAACACCAAAAACTCTCAACCGCAGTGTGTAGTCTGCCTCAACTACGTCCTCAGGTGTGTTCATTCAGTCTTAGACACGGTGCCAAGGTGTTTGTGTGTCTGGTTATTCACCCGTGTTTGTGTGCAGTGGTGTTGAAGAACCCGAGCTCGTTCTCTCTCTCAGTCAGTCAGAAGTAAAGCAAGAAAAGGAAGACGAGTATGAGCTGGCGAGAGAGACGCAGAGCCAGGAAGAACTGCCTAGTTTAAACGAAGAGAGGAAAGAAGAGGAAATGGAGCCACAGACTGACCCAGACATCATGCTGGAGTTCAACAATATGGGTGCGCAAGTTGCTTTTCTTAGTAAGAACTTTTATAGCTTAGTGTATACGTATATATAAAGATTTCCGCAGTTAGGCGGCTGGTCGATTTAATCAATGATGAGTCAGATGATGTCATTGAGTATTTAACTATGCATAAGACCCCAGTTCTTATGCTTAATTAAATCCGGGTACCGACTTTTTTTTTTTTGGCCAGGCAGTATTATTCAACTTTTGCTACAAGATATAATATTTTGCATATTCCTACTTGTAAAACCAGGAAAACACTAACTTTTGATTTTCATTTTATTATCTATACATCCATCCATCCAGAATCCAGCGAAATGTGTCGGAGATGTAGCAGAGCTGAAAATGTTGGGGTATTTTTTGGACAGGATTAGGAACAGGCGCATTAGAGGGACAACCCGGAAAGACCAGTTTGAGATGTACAGATCGTTTTCGGAGAACAGTGTAGAAATATCTGTAGGAGAATAGACCTTGAGCTGCAGGAAACAGGAAGGCCAAAAAGAGGAGGAACGTTCACATTATAAATAAGAACATAACATGGATGTATGTGAAGATGATTGAAAGGCTGTCACCCGTGAGACTGTTGTAAAGGGAAGGTGTAGCATGTCATTTTTCTGTCCTTTACAGGGACGGAAATGTCAGTACTCGCAGATGCTCCTCTATACAACGACGTCATGCTACCCTCCTCCAGTGTTCTGTCACCTCTCTCGCCAACCACCGACCTACCCCTGCCCCCGCTGGAGGACTTCAACACGACCTCTTGCTCTGATGTTATCTCGTCAGGCAGCAGTAATTCTCAGGTGAGAAGGAGCTGATGGTTTATGGTTGCGGTCCTCTGCATCGCTTTTGTGGTTGACGTTCACGACAATGCATGCATTTTTCAGGTGGACGAGGATCTGGAGTTGGAAATGTTGGCTCCGTACATCTCGATGGATAATGATCATCAGCTTCATGCACACAAGGAGGGTCCAAAGAATCACGATTCCGCCCAGAAAAACATTAGAACACACACGAATCACATGGATGCACTTCGCCGGTACATTTTTTTTTTTTCCTATCGCGATAATCTATACAGTCGAATAGTGTGATGATTTTTTATTTTTCTCTCCTAGAGAACTGACAGATGAGGGGCAGCAAGGCCAAAAGCGAAAATCGGACACCTTTTCTGTGCCGCTCTCCTCCGGACTGGTATGTGTGTAAAGTCTCCACATGATCAAGTCTGTTCAAATAATGTTGAAAAAATTCAATGTCAAATGTCGCTTTAATCTTAGAAACTGTAATTTTAAAATGTTGCCATTGTTTAATGTTTCAGGAGGTATCAGACTCTCTACAGGTCAAGAGATCAAAGGTCACCATGTTGGAAGCTTGTCCACCAGCCAGTATGCCAGTAACTATACTGTTACTCCCCTCAGGTGAGTTTTAAATTGCGAGGAGATGCACTCATCTATTTATTTATTTATTTATTTTTTTTAATCGTAACTATTTGCCCTAATAAAAATTATATGAATAGTTACGTTTTTGTCTCTTGTCTCACAGACGTGTTAAACCAGTTAATGGTGGGCGGAGCCATCATTAAACCCCTCTCGCACATTACTCAATAAGATGTGAAGTTACCACACCAGGAAGACAAACACGCACCTTTCGGATTTTATTGGGTTTAGTTATTATATATATATATATTTAGTAGTCAGTATATTCTGATGAATTTTTTTTTCTCTATTTTCTTATTTATAAATGTTGTTTAAACCAAAGTGCTCATTCTATATACTTTTATATTAAGTATCTTTTAACATGATTTCAATTTTTCTAAATTTTTTTTTTTTTTTTTTAAACCGTTTCACTGTTTATTGTTTCAATCAAGCCATACAAATTTATATGGTTACAAAAACCATGATCAATTAAAAAAAAAAAAAACCTTGATTGGGGGGGGGACGACGACTATCTACTAACACACAAAATGAATGATTTCTCACTAATGCTAAATCTGCCTATAACCAATACCCCCCTCCCCAACCTACCTCAACGTCTCACTCTGCCTTTGATCACCGCCCTTAACTAGGTATGAGATGATGCGCCTAAGCCACGACACAATTCGTCTCCTGCAGTCAACAAGAGCAGGATTTATAGTATATTTAAGGATGTATATATCTATATTTATATCTCTTAGCCATGTTATTATTATGGAAAGGTTTGTGCCTTACATTATAAAGAGTCATCATCAGTGCTGCCTCTACTGTCTGGCCGCTCATGAATATTCACTGCCACTGACATGCTTCGGACTGGTTTGAGGTGAGTGTGATTTTGCATTGAACACCACACGCTGAACATGTCGGTCACTTTCCTTTTCATTGGTTGTGCTTGTTCATTAAGCCAACATTTACCAACACCTTTTCCTCGTCAACACCGACAAGCATCTCGCCCTTTAATGTTAAAATATTAAAACCGCATTAAACCCCAAAACTACCTCTAATCCTAAAATAGCTCCATCTTTAATCCTAACCCTGATTTAAATGCCAATCCCTGCTACCTGCTAATTAATTATTTCTTACCCTTAGCTCTAATTTTGTACTTTATATATAATTTGCCACATCGTTAACTTAAAATGTACTCAAAATATAAATATATATATATATATATACTAAATAGTTAAATATTTTTTCATACGTGAGAACGGAGACCCAAGCGTTCTTCCAAAACATCTGAATATTTTGATGTTAAGGCTTTTTTAACCATGTGATTTTATTATTTAAATAATATCGTGAATTGTTTTGCCGCATCTTTTCACGCATATGTTTTTGAAACACCGCTCGGCTTCAGACGCACAACCGAACAAATTACCAGCAGCATGTGCAATATAATATTAATGATTACTGTCTGTTGTTTTTTTTTCTGAACCAGTGTGTCTGTGCTGTTAAAGTGATGTCTGGTTGTCGTACGTGTGTTGAATTATAAATGTGTGTGATGTGTGTGTGTGTGTGTGTGTATATGGTACTGTGCTAAAGTTCTAGACAGGCGTAAAAGAATGTTATAAAGGAAGAAGACTTTCAAATGTTTGCGTAAGAAATCAAGTTTTTCGCAAATCTAAATTAACGAAAGAATAAAGTGAAATTGAACCTGTCTTCACCATTTGCCTTTTCTCCATTTATTAAAACATCTGGATTTTAAAAGCGGCGACTGCTTTGAACTCTTGGTCTAGAAGAGGCTTGCTGATGCTGTGTGGACTACTTAATGTAGTGTTGTAGTTCTCATCATCCGTAATGTCATTCTTATATACTATATGGTATACAAAACATGACCATGTAAAGTGAGTAGCATGTCTGCCTCCATCATGCCACCGTTCGTACTTCTATCTTAGATGTGAAGTAAGCAACCCAAACCAGCGACATACCGTCCTCTTCCAAAATGGTGGAAAGCAGAAATGCAGCACTTTTCAACTACTTTAATTGTTACAATTGTTGCTAGATTTACATCATCCATGTAAACATCCAGCTTTAATTTCAGGTGTCTATGATGATGTAAATGGAACATCAAAAAATGGTGAATAAATATACATATATAAATATATATTTATTCATTCCGAAAGCCGTTCTCACTTTACAGCATTTTTTTTTTTTTTTTTACACCTGTCTTCTGCACAATACTGTATGGAATCGATAGAATATGTACAGAAAAGACTTATATAAAGTTATCGGTTAGCTAAAGCTGATATTTCTGTTTCTATTGTATGTGTTGAATGTGTTACTGTGACAAACCTTTCCGTCTTCGTATTTATGCCATTCGTATCCTATCCTATCCAAACATACGTTGGTTGTCATTTTGCCGTTGTTGCTAGTTCCAATGTCACTTTACGTGTGTGCTGTCCTACACTCGATCGAGGTGTAAATCGTGTATTCAGATGTTCCACACGTCTATTGTCCTTTTAATTAAATTAACTTTGTTGTGTTATGATGAAGTTTGTTCCTTCATGACAGCGTGTATATATATATATATATATATAATCTCCAGCTACATATCCAAAAATAAAATCCATCCTGTAATCAGTAGAGTCTTGTCATATTTTAAACCTTCTACTTGGCTCTGTTTTGTGATCAGCTATTTATTAGATCCTTGAAAAGAGTGTTCTGCGCCTGTGCTCTGGTGGTACAGAGTTTAGACCTATAGGTTCTAGTGCTGAAGGTCCCTGGGTCGAATCCTGCTTGTTTTTGCTTTAGTACTGGGGCTGCAAGAAGACAAGTAAAATAGTCCATATCTACAAAGGTCTTGTGTGAGTTCCTGTGGCTCATGTGGATGAACATCATCTCTGAAATTGAGAGGTTGCTGGTTCAAACCCCAGCCAGGATTCCAAGATTGTGAGCATTGATGGTATAAGTAACTTGGAAGGTCCTGAAGGGGAGGTAAGAATAAGTGACACGGAAGGAACATGAAAGTATGCAGTGGGTGAAGGGAGAAAAACATATGCTGAAAAAAGAAATAATTACATATCATACTTTTTGCAGTATGGCTAACATTCACAGGGTATTTGTCCTCTCTAACCTCACCTATACATTCCTAGTACCTTCTGCGGAATCATCACCATTTTCAGAGTATCTGTCTCTCAGATTCTGCCTGTGTCTTCCCTGTCATTTATCCAGAACCACCACCACTCACATGGTTTCTGTCTCTCAGACTCTGCCTTCCCCTTCACTTGTCCAGAACCATCACCTTTCACAGAGTATCTGTCTCTCAGACTTTGCCAGTGACTTCCCAGTCAACACTCACAGGATATCTGACTTTCAAGCCCTGCTCGTAACTTGTCCTGTGCCAACATTCACAGGGTACCTTCCACATCACTTGTCCGGAGCCAACACTTACAGGGTATCTTTCTCTCTTGCCCTGCCGGTACCTTCCACATCACTTGTCCTAAGTCATCACTCACAGGATATCTGACTTTCAAGCCCTGCACGTAACTTGTCCTGTGCCAACACTCACAGGGTATCTGTCTCTCAGACCCCACCTGTACCTTCCACATCACTTGTCCGGAGCCAACGCTTACAGGGTATCTTTCTCTCTTGCCCTACCAGTACCTTCCACATCACTTGTCCGGAGTTAACGCTTACAGGGTATCTTTCTCTCAGGCCCTGCCGGTACCTTCCACATCACTTGTCCGGAGCCAACACTTACAGTGTATCTTTCTCTCTTGCCCTGCCGGTACCTTCCACATCACTTGTCTGGAACCATCAACACTCACAGGGTATCTGTCTCTCAGGCCCTACCGGTACCTTCCACATCACTTGTCCGGAGCCAACGCTTACAGGGTATCTTTCTCTCAGGCCCTGCCGGTACCTTCCACATCATTTATCCAGAACCATCAACAATCTTGAAGTCCTGGCTGGTGTTTGAACCAGCAACATCTCAATCTCAGAGATGATGCTCATCTACATGAGCCACAGAAACTCATACAAGCCACCTGGAGATATGGAGCATTTCACTTGTTATCTACCAACCCCAATGCTAAAGACAAAAGCAGACAAGATTCGAACCGGGGACCTCCTGCACTAAAACCTACAATTCTAAACACTGCACCACCGTAGCACGATGCAGCATAGCCTTACATAAAGGACCTAATAACGGTCTGAACTAAAAAAACAGGTTAAAAAGTACCCAGATTCGAACATGACACCTCACAGACCAGCGACCAAGCTTCTTCCTATCGTACCACAGGAAGCGCTGCAACCACCTGCTGTTTTAAGGCAAACAGACAACAAACTAATTCAGGGATATCAACTACCACACCAAGGGGGGGGGGGGCACTTGACAGCTCAATACATGCTGGTGAAGTGAGCAAAGCAGAACCAGAAGGACTTAAACTGTATGCAAATACAAGTCCACATGGAGACCAGAAACCCCCCAACACACATACTATAGAAACCATGCCCCTTTAATCTAAACACACACACACACACACACACACACACACACACACACACACACACACTATAGAAACCATGTCACTTTAATCCACACACAAACACACACACTATAGAAACCATGTCACTTTAATCCACACACACACTAGAAACGATTCCACTTTAATCCAAGACCATACACACACACACACACACACACACACACACACACACACACACACACACACACACACACACACACACACAC
>JAOTRA010089166.1:0-12087 GCA_026260255.1 Pseudolaguvia tuberculata
GATGATGTTGTGATCTGTGGTGAGAGTAGGGAGCAGGTTGAGAAGAATCTGGAAAGGTGGAGGTATGTGCTGGAGAGAAGGGGAAGTTCTTGGGATCAACAGTGCAAGGTAATGGAGAGTGTGTTAGAGAAGTGAAGAAAAGAGTTCAGGCAGGGTGGAGCGGATGGAGAAGAGTGCAGGAGTGATTTGTGATAGACGAGTTTTGACAAGAGTGAAAGGGAAAGTTTATAGGACTGTAGTGAGACCAGCGATGTTTAGAAACAGATATTCGCTTCAAAAAGACAGGAGGCGGAGCTGGAGGTGGCAGAGTTGAAGATGCTGAGATTTTCATTGGGTGTGACAAGGATTTACAGGATTAGAAATGGGTTGATTAGAGGGACGGCGCATGTAGGATGTTTTGGAGACAAGGTGAGGGAGGCTAGGTTGAAATGGTTTGGACATGTGCAGAGGAGGGACATGCAGTATATTGGTAGAAGAATGCTGAGGATGGAGGTCCCGGGTAGGAGGAAAAGAAGAAGACCAAAGAGGAGGTTTATGGATGTGGTGAGGGAAGATTTGCAGGTAGTTGGGGTGAAAGAGGCAGATGTAGCAGACAGGGTAGTGTGGAGAAGAGTGATCACCGTATAAATCACCGTATAAAGGCAGTATTAACTGTTGGACATTTCTGTTTAAAAATAAATAAAAAATAAATGTCAGAAATGCTTTTGTGTGTTTGCTTGAAATTACAGATGCATTTTCATATATTTATAGTGTTTACAGAAGTAAAATTTGGTTCATTTAAATTATGGAACTCGAATGGAAAATTTAATGAAAGTATATAAACTGGGTGAGTAAGTATTTACAGTTGGGAGAAATGAAACCAATAAAGTTAAGTGCTATCAGAATGTATAAGCAGAAAGTATTTTGCACAAGTACAACAAACTCAAAACTAGATGTTTCTGCTTAATTAATGTTGGACATTTCATAACTTAAAAAAATTTGACGTAACTGATTACCTCCAATTTTATTTTGAGTTTTGTCAACTTATTCGGGATTACAGTGTGGGTTTAAAACTAGATAAACCAAAATGATCCAAGATTCAATTTATAGAGAACCTTTTAAATTCAATGGGATTAATATATTTTCGTTACCTAGATATGTATTTACACAACATACGAAATGTAGTAATAAAACATACACAAATTCTTTTTTTTTTTTTAATTATTATTTATTTATTTTATATACTTTTTTTAAAACCCTGAGGGAAATTCTTAATTTTTTATCCCATCTTAGTAAGTTGGGGGTCAGAGCGCAGGGTCAGCTATTATACAGCCCTTGGAAAAGGAAGGGTTAAGGGTCATATTTAGATGAAAAGATTGTCACCTGCTAAACACTACTTGATACATGTTGCTAAGTGTAACCTATGCTGATGTGTTTCATAGTAACAATATTATAATTTAATGAAAAAACAACTGGAACTAACAAAAAAAAAAATGTACTGTATATGCATCCACCACATATCACATGTTTTTTTCCCTCTTCTGGGTGCCAGACGGAACACAAATCAGCAAATTCAACAGTAATCATTGGTGTAAAAATGGCAGTTGCCGCACCAGGAAAAAAAAAATCAAGAATAGCCAGAATGACAGGGGCAAAGGACCCTAGTAGCGGATTTCATGTATACTGCTCCATAATATTTTTCATTGTCTTAATGGTCAGATTTGGGCTCCTCTCGAAAGTTGAGTTTCTTGCACTATGGTTAATATTCTGATTTTTATCTTTTTCCATTTTTACCCCTCTGAAAAGGACTAACTGTTAATATCTGTTTATTCTTAATCAGGACCATTGGATCTTTTGGAGTCTATCCAGGTTGTTATTGGTTTAAAAGCAGAGGTCACCTTGGACAGATCACCATTCCGGCAGATCCCTCGGACCCTACATAACTGTTTATAGACAATAATTTTTTTGCTATAAAAGGGATAAAAGTTTAAAGAATGTTATATTTTAATTCTTATGAAGTATTTAATAATTAAGGTGAATGTGATTTGACATTTTTATTATGTGTAAGAAAGAAGAGTCGGTGGGTGCACTTATCTCTTATAGTCCATGTCTCAGTCTCAGTATGAGTTGCTGCTTGGCCGCTTGCCTCTGCTCATTCCTAACAGCTTTGGCCCGAGGACTGCACTCTGTCACACATCATGCACTTTGCCTGTTTGATGTTAGCCATCACACACGCTGCTTCTGAGATTGAGTGAGCTGTCTCGGTTTTCAGAACCTGCTTAAATCTGCAGGAAAAAAATTGTTTAATAAAATGTATATGCTGTAAGAGATACAAAGAAATGTTGGTGTACTGATCGGAAGATAGTGGGTTCAATTCCCAGTTCAATTCCCAGCTCTTATCATTTGATAAATATAAGCTACTCTGCTTAAGAGTGGTTAAGAGTTTCCAAATAAGAGAATTGATCTGACTTTACCCTATTAAGGCAACAGGGGGCAACCTTTCATTGTACTAAAGCAAACCATCCTCAAAACAAAGATTTCATCTGTAATACTCTTCCTTGGGATGAAACCATACCGTTGCTCACAGATCTACCTCTTCCCTCAGTCTAGCTTCCGCTACTCTTTCCCTTAACTTCATGGTGTGACTCATTAACTTTATTCCCCTGTAGTTACTCCACGCCTGCACATCTCCCTTATTCTTAAAAATTCCACCAGCTCAGGCGTATATATGTTAATCCTTCCCTGTAGGTTTTTTCTCCTTGTATAAATAAATTTCACTTACACTGACGCCATTGTAGTAGATGCTGTGGGACATGATGTGTTTGTGGAACGTTATGTGTACTCATATGGCTGTGCATCTGCTTTCTACTTGTCTTGTAAATGTTTGTTAAGTGAAACTAAATCAAAGTGTTTAAATGATACTGGCAAAAGCAAGACATTTGGCAGGACATTTTTGTCAGCAGAGGGATTTCAATCATTGCTCTTCAGAGATGACTTTGGTACATCTGGCACTGTGCGGTGAATAACTTTCCTTCAGTATGACAGCTGTTTGATGGACAGCTCGCTTTCTCTGGCTCAGATCTGTTTAGATGTTCCAGCTGCTTCAAAATGTGCGAATGTGTTCATAGTTTTCACTTTGTCATTTGTGGGTAGATGCACATTAGCAGAGAACCAGTGAAGCAGAGATGAACCTCCGGCAGTTTGCCATTTGTACATCTGCCATTTAACCAAATCAGAGTTTATATTACTATCGCACAGATTAATTTTGATATTTTTGCTAGTCATTTTACAAAGTATTACTGTTTAGCTTTGCCAATTTTGAACTTTGTCCTGGTAAAAAAAAAATCTCTCTGAGTACTCCATGTCTAGTATTGTGATAAATATGATTTGTGCTTGAATCAAAAGGTTCGAATGTGTATTCGAATTTTATGCATTTAGTATAAGAGACACCCATTTGACTCCCAAACCATCACACAGCATTAGAATTTAGAAAGGAAACTGGGAAACATTGAAGAAATCACAGAAGGACAACTACAGCAGTGGTAACTTGGTGGTGCCTGAAATCGATTCCAGATCTTCCAGTTAGCAGTCCAATACTAAACCCTCCATGCTACTACTTCTATAGACACACCCACACAAACACAAACACACACCACATTTGCATATGAATCAAGCAAATTATGGAGGTACCACACAAAGACAACCTTGATGTGACATCCTTAAGCAAGTCACTCTGTCATATGCTCATGTAGACCTAGCTGAATATCTGAGGCTGGCAATTACCTGACTAAAGGTCATCATCTGACTGGTTTGTTCTGGATTTGGATGGTAAATGGTGTTGTTACATCTAAATCCACAGAAAGAGCATTTGTTATCTGTGTTATAGTGCACATATGGCAGGGTGTCACACACAATCTGGTTACTGTGACATGGGGAAACTAGATTAACTTCAAGTTTTATTGTGTTGATCTGCGACTCTGAAATCGGATTAAAGCCATCTGAATGGAATGGAAATACCTGAAAGATTGAGAAAATCCTGCACAGCTTCCTGTGTTGCTTCATGAGGAATGGACTGTTGCACAGGAGGTCATTGAATTCATTAAAATGTGCATGCCAGAGATTTCGGTTAGTATGGGATTGTATGTATGTATGTATGTATGTATGTGTTTATTTCCTTCGGCTGCTTCCGTTAGGGGTTGCCACAGCAGATCACCGTGATCCGCACATTCGACGTAGGAGAGTTTTACGCTGGATGCCCTTCCTAACGCAACCCTCTCATTTTATCCGGGCTTCGAACCAGCACTAAGGCTGCCCTGACTTGTGCAACCCTAATGGCTGGCATTCCGCCTAAAGTACATGGTTTTGGGCAGTAAGAGGAAACCCACGCAAGCGCAGGGAGGACATGCTAACTCCGCATAGAAGGATTCCTGACTGGGAATCAAGCCAGGAACTTCTTGTTGTGAGGTGACCGTACTATCCACTATGCCACCGCGCCGCCCTTGAGTATGGGATTATATGTGAGCTGCTTTAATGCCCCACACCAGACTGTTACTGACACCTAGACCAGACTTAACAAATGTTAACAAGATTTCTGGCTTTGTATTCTGGTGTCAGTTAAATAAATTCTAACACCCTCGTCCCTCCCTCTCTGCTAATTATCAGAGCTGAAGGTGTACGACCTAGATCCATCTTCTTCATTTGCATTTCTCTGATATTTTCCTCGACACCCATATGATGTTTCCTCTCTGCTTATTCACTTGGAACCAGTTGTTATTTCTAATGTTTGGAGACAGCAAGAAGGTCTCCTGAGTCTGGAGTTATTTACTTTAAGAATGCTTTTACTAAACAGAGGAACTCAAAGGCAGGGGTAATAAATCCTTCGCTTCCCACTCGCCTTGTGCTAATACTTAATCAGCTATCAATGGGCTACTGAGTGCTCTCCACTCCAACAAGTGCCCTTGGAAATGCATTTGTTTCTTAAACTGGATGAGATTGTATCTATGCTTCAACACTATATCTAATTAGCCCTTGTGTTTTTCCATTCAAACTGATTTATTGTCACTATAGTGCTTGTAAATGATTTGTGCTGGAAAAATATCAGCTTACGGCCAAAGTTTGTGATTAGTATTAATGTGTAGTCTGATATTCAATGGTGAGTCAAATGAGAAATTTTTTTTTTTTTATACAAAGTTGCATTATCTAACGGCATCTACTTGAAGACGAAAGAAATGATGTTCCTAGGAAGACATATTCATAGATTCTGAAAAAAACAAATAAGCGCCAGAATTGTGTGCTTCAATATGATTACGATTTATGACTGCGTGAAAATATGACCTCTTATGTTTCTATCATAAATTTTCACAAAGATGAAAAGAAACCAATCTCACACACCTCTAGACCAGAGCAGAAAGGATCACCAGGAAAATCCATGATATTGAATTTGTGATGCAGCTATTCAGAGACTGAACAATAACCTCAGACGTGACTGTAAGGCAGACGAGCGGTATTGATACGCACATAGAGCTCTCATTAATCAAAACAGCAGGAGCCCTGCATTCATTTTTACACTGTTATTAACGAGAAGGACATGGCGGATGGTTTGGGCTTTTGTTCCGTTTCCATATTGACGCTCCTTTATTATGACAAACCTGAGGCACTAGGACTGAGAGTGTGGGACAGTTATATAAGAATTTCATTTGTTAAAGGATGAATGTATTTATTTTCAAATCTCTTCAAGAGACAAGCTAATTAGCTTTGGGGTTAAAAAAAGGATAAAAGACCTACCTTAAAAACGTTTGGTCCTACGGTACATATTGAATAGAAACAGTGGCAAGGTCTAAATAGCTATATCCCATAACGACCATGTTTCATTCATTCATTCATTCATTCATTCATTCATTCATTCATTCATTCATTCATCTTCTTTCCTGCTTATTCCCTAATTCAAGGTTACGGGGTCTGCTTATCCCAGCTCACATAGGGTGAGAGGCGGGGGTACACCCTGGACAGTTCACTAGTCCATCTCAAGGCAACACATAGACAAACAACCATTCACACACGCATTCACTCCTATGGACAATTTACAATCACCAATCTACCTCATCTACATGTTTTTGGACTGTGGGAGGAAACCGGAGTACCTGGAGGAAACCCACGACCTACAACCATGTTTGTTGATCATAATAAAATAAATGTAAAGTCTTTATACTTACCATCTATTCATTTAAAAAATTTCAGACAAGGAAGATATATGGCTTAGACATATGGGAGCCATTTAAAGACTTATTAGATAGCACTGGTGGAAATTATCTGTTCATCTACGTGGACAAAGGAATAAAAGACATAACCAGGTTAACCAGGCACTACATGTTCAATTATTTGTAAATGGGGTTCTTCAGGCAAAGTGTCAAACTGGTTGCTTCATTTTCAGGAAAAGTAACACAAGGACAGTTGCTGAGAAGAACTGTGAGTCACAGCCTCTTGTAATTTGACGCATTTGATCAATCCCAGATCCTTGTGATGTTGAATACTCCTGAAGTGGAGACATTTTTAGGTTTCGGAACTTACAAAACTGGTTCCTTTCTGTATATTTCTCCAGCATTCTTAAAGACATACTTCACCTTGAGATGGGTTTATATTTATAACAATAACCTGCATAACTTATTCCTTATTTTGCAGTGCTGATCAATGCCCATGTATTTGGACATTAGACTATTACATTTACATAGATATTCTGAAGATCCTTTTACTGATCTAGTCTAACTTTTACTACACACATAATTTGGAATTGTTTTGTGTAGTAATGGTCAAATAGTATTGGGGGTAAGGAGGTTTGCAGATGGTGTTTCAGTCAGGTTTCTGTTCAGAACACTGAAGATCTTCCACTTTAACCAAAACATTACAAAATATCAACATTTACATTTAGGGCATTTGGTAGACTCCCTTGGTAACTTGGGGCTGGGAATCAAACTTCCGGTTAGCAGTCCTACAACTTCTAAAACTGAGCCACCTCCTCCCCTGTCCCAACAATTGAAAAAAAAAATCATCATCAGTTTCCTCCATCTTTGTCTGTCATGTATCTGTTCATTTGCCAGGTCTCTCTTTCTACTTTTCTCCTGTTTCCTTTAGTGTTGCTGGTAACTGAATCTCTATAATCTTATTTAATTCACGCTTATAAATGGTAGTGGCAGTTAAGCAGCAAGTGAATATGGCAGGGAGCAGTGGTGTTGATCAGGAGACCAGAAAGACACAGGTTCAAACCCCATCTCCAACAAGGAAAACCTGGGTTCAATAAATAATATAGAAAAATAAACTAGAAGATGGATTCCCTGTGCACTTCCAAAAAGAGACCAAGAGGCTAACATTTATTTGGGAATTCTACATGATGGGAAGTTTTGTCATGTGATTTGGATGAAACAGGATTTTTTTGTGTTTCTGTAGGATGAAAGGGGTTTAAAAATGGCGGCTTAATAGTTACCAGAAAGAATGGCACCACCAAGCCACTAGTGTGTGCCTCTGATCAAGGCCCTTAACCTCCAAAATGTTGTAATCCCCTATCATTGTATTCATGTTTTCTTGTGGCTAAGTTTCTCATGGGTTTCTTCATTGTTCCAAATTTTACCTTAAAATCTATAGCCATGTTTTCTGATATGAACATATGACGTTTTATAGAAGAAACTGCTAGAACCAATCACTGCTTTTCTTTTAAATTGTTTAGAATTATTGCAGGGGGACATGCTGGTTAGGAGTTTATATATTTTTCCATTAAAATAATGAGACCGATTGAGAGACGTTCCTATGGAGTGACAATGTAACTCTTGAATAATTAGTAACTGCTTGACATAAATTTCACAACTGAATATATATGCTTTATAAAATATTTTAGAGTGGCATGATGGTTGTTAGCACAGACACCAAAGTAAGAAGGCTTCGGGTTCAATTCCCTGTTTTTCTGTGTGAAATTTGCATGTTTTTCCAACACTTGTGTAGGCTTCCTCTGGGTACTACAGTTTCCTAGCCACTACGCCACTACGCCACTGCGCCGCCAATGAAACAATTTATTTTATTTTAATTAATTACCAAATTACTAATAAAGAAAGGCGGCGCGGTGGCGTAATAGATAGCACGGTCGCCTCACAACAAAAAGGTCCTGGGTTCGAATCTCAGCCTGGGGATCTTTCAGTGCAGAGTTTCTGTGCCTGTTCTCCCTGCGCTTGGGTGGGTTTCCTACCTTTCCGTCATTTATATCAATCAGATTCAGTGATGAAGTTGGAAATACTAATGTTGCCCACTAGGATAATAAAAAAAAGAATAAAAGGCATGAATTGTTTATTACGTAAGGTGGCGTAGTGGTTAGAACGGTTGCCTCACAACAAGAAGGTCCTGGGTTCAATTAGCGGGTACGGAGTTTGCATTTTCTCCCCGCGCTTTTGTGGGTTTCCTTCGGGTATGCCGGTTTCCTCCCACAGTTCAGATTACATGTAGATGAGGTGGATTGGTGATTTTAAATTGTCCATAAGAGTGAATGTGTGTGTGAATGGTTATTTGTCTATGTGTTGCCCTGCGATGGACTGGCGACTCATCCAATGTCTACCCCTGCCTCTCGCCCTATATATATTGATATTCATGTGAGTATTACAGTATTAATGTAAGCGTGTATTTAGGTCTGCGTATTACTTCCTGCATAGTTACTTACAACAGGTCGTGTTAATAACAATGGACCGTTATTCTAAAGTGATACTGACATTAATTAAAAACTAATTCCTGGCATCAATTCCAACATGGCATCCTAAGCAATTTTCAAGAGGATTAATCATAATTAAAATAAACCAGCATAATGACAGGAGCCTTTAAATTCAAATCTCTATAATAAATATGATGATGAAGATTAAACCATCATAACGACAGGAGCCTTTAAATTCAAATCTCTATAATAAATATGATGATGAAGATTAAACCATCATAATGACAGGAGCCTTTAAATTCAAATCTCTATAATAAATATGATGATGAAGATTAAAATACTGTTGAGAACAATTTTTCTTTTGCTTTGGATAATAAAGAGGACAGTGTAAGAGAACAGTCTGGACAACACAATTTCACAAGTTCGTTACCCACAATGCCCTGGTGGGGAGGTGTTGAAATATATCCAGCTGCTATGACTTTGTGACCTTGGCTTTATGAGTGTGACACGAACATAGTGCCTCCTCTGAGAGACAAACTCCCGAACTGTGTCAAAACTGCAGCACAGAAATAACTGCCCTTTATAAAAAACAAATTGAAACAAAATGGTGCTTCTGAAAACAAAAATTACTTTTTTAGCCAAAATACTTACTTTATGAGAATTTGCTACAAAAAACAACAACAATGTTTTTCTGCAGTTCCTGCAACTTAAGAGAAAAATCATTTACTTTATATGATTATTATAAAATTAATAAACTGAGGGGAGGCGCGGTGGCGTAGTGGATAGCACAGTCGCCTCACAACAAGAAGGTCCTTGGTTCAAATCCTGGTCCGGGGATCTTTCTGTACGGAATTTGCATGTTTTCCCTGGGCTTGCATGGGTTTCCTCCAGGTGCTCCAGTTTCCTCCCACAGTCCAAAAAACATGTAGATGAGGTGGATTGCTGATTGTAAATTGTCCATAGGAGTGAATGTGTGTGTGAATGGTTGTTTGTCTATGTGTGGCCCTGAGATGGACTGGCAACTCGTTCAGAGTGTACCCCCGCCTCTCACCCTATGTGTGCTGGGATAGGCACAACAGACCCCAAGAACCCAGATTTGGGAATAACTGAGGTGAACTGTTAGTGGTGGTGAAGATATTGCACTGCTAATTGAAAGATGGTGGATTCGATTCCCAGTACCCCACAACCCACCTCCCAAATTGCTCAGCTGTACTCTAACAGTGTCAAAAGTTTGTGGGTTCCAGATCGATTTCCATTTTTACTACTGGAGCTTGGATGAAGCTCCAGTCCCCTAGTAAAACCTTCCAGTCCACTGTGAGGCTTGAATGTGAGAATCTCTTCATTCAGCTCCAACAGTATTAGTGAGATCAGACACTAATGTCAGGTATGGAGGTCTGGGGACGGTCAGTCATTCCAGTTCAAAAAGTGTTCACTGGTGGTAAGATCAGGACTTATTGTTTCACTCTAATAATAACCTAGCATGTGCGCTTGTGTGGGTTTCCTCTGGGTACTCCAGTTTCCTCCCACAGTCTAAATACTGTGTAGATTAGGTTAATTAGTGATTTTAAATTGTCCATAGGCGTGAATGTGTATGTGAGTGGTTGTTTGCCTATGTGTGGCCCTGTGATAGACTGGCGACATTTCCAGGCTGTACCCCTGCCTCACACTCTATGTGAGTTGGGATAGACACCAGCAGACCCCCGTTACCCCAAATTATGGAATAAGCAGGTAATAAGATAAATGAAGGAATATTATCCTTTGATGTTGAACTATTGATGCTGTTGGCTAAACAAGCCTTAAAAGGTTATAATGCATAAAGCATCAATAGAAAGTACTTTATAAGTATCAGGGGGCAGTGGTGACCTGGGTTCAAGCTCCACCACCGCCAAGGAAGACTCTGGTTCATGTCCGCCACTGTTGGGTCCTTGAGCAAGACCCTTCACCATTCCTGCTCCAGGGACTATACAATAGCTGACCCTGCGCTCTGACCCCCACCTTACTAAGATGGGTAATGCGAAGTGTATTAAAAAAAAAAGAAGAAGGCAATCAACTAAAGTGTTAAAAGGCATTTTCTCTGCTGCTGCCGCCACTAAGGGAAGAGTGTTAGGACAATTCTATGGGGTTGACAGAGAATTGGTGTAGTAGGACGTCTAACCTCATACACTTTCATATGCCCAAAATGGATGAGTGTAAGTGATCAGAAATGGCTGTTTCTTTATTTTCATCTCATTCGTTTTTCCGTATAATTTAATTGAGAGCAGGATAAAAGTGGATTTGAAGATATATTGCTATAAATTGTGAAATGAAAAAGTCCACGCAGGTCTTGTGGCCGGATGGGCAGAATATCTTTCTAGAATCCAGGTTGTAAGAGTAGAACTTTTCAGCTAGCCTCAGGCAAACTTTATTGACCCATTTAAGCTTTATAATGTGTTTGATATTGTAAAAAAGTCTCTTTAGCTGTGCTAAATAATAAATACAATGCCTAAAGTTAAGGAGTAATCGAATACTAAAAAACTTGATTAATTGAAAATTGGCCTATTTGTACTTTTTTATATATAATATGTAAAACTATTCCAGCTACAAATTCTTTTCTAACGCAGCGAACAATCACTGATAATTTGTCTTAATTACACAATAGTTACACCAACACCTTTTAAAGAGAACATGTGCAGAAAGAGAAGCATAATCGTTAACCTTACCGCAACCTGAGAAGTCCCAGTGGAACTTACACCAGCTGTAATTAGAGGACGCTCTGTTCAGTTCACTTCCAGGTTTAATGAGGGTCACTATTTTTTTTAATATGGCGTCCCACTAGGATTAAAACAGCTGAAACCATCCATTAGATACAATACAAAACTGCTGAACATGCAGCAAATGAGCAAATCACTGCTTCTAAGCAACAATACAGTCTAGATCCTAATGACAAAAAGCTCTGTGGGGTATGTCAAGTACTAAAGTGTTTTAGAGGAAAAGTTGGACTTGTTCCTGTGTTCCTAGGTAGAGAGATCCACCTGAAGCCCCTGTGGCAATAAACACATACATGAAGTACATCTTAATACCTGCTTATTCACTAATACAGGGGCACCACTCACACTAGAATTGCAAACTCCACACAGAAACCTTTTTGTTGTGAGGCAACCATCCTAACCACTACACCACTGCGCCACAACAGACACAGACAGAGAGAGAGAGAGAGAGAGAGAGAGAGAGAGAGAGAGAGAGAGACAGAGAGAGAGAGAGAGAGAAGAGAGAGACAGAGAGAGAGAGTGAGAGAGACAGAGAGAGATACAGACACACAGAGAGACAACAAAGGGAGAAAGAGGGGGGGACAGAGAGAGAGGGGGGGCAGAAAGAGAGAGAGAGAGAGAGAAAGAGAGAGAGACAGACAGAGAGAGAGACAGACAGTAAGAACGAGAGAGAGAATG
>JAOTRA010089251.1:0-12078 GCA_026260255.1 Pseudolaguvia tuberculata
TAGCAGAGAAGTATGTGAGGGTGGTGCAGGACATGTATGAGGACAGTGTGACAGCAGTGAGGTGTGCGGTAGAAATGTTGGACTGGTTTAAGGTGAAGGTGGGATTGCATCAAGGATTGGCTCTGAGCCCTTTCTTGTTTGCAGTGGTGATGGACAGGTTGACATATGAGGTCAGACAGGAGTCTCCATGGACGATGATATTGTTATTTGTGGTAAGGATAGGGAGCAGATTGAGAAGAATCTGGAAAGGTGGAGATATGCTCTGGAAAGAAGGGAAATGAAAGTCAGCAGGAGTAAGACTGAGTACATGTGTGTGAATGAGAGGGAAGGCAATGGAGGGGTGAGCTTGCAGGGTGAAGGTGGAAGATTTTAAGTACCTGGGGTAAACAGTTCAAAGTAATAGAGAAGTGAAGAAAAGAGTTCCGGCAGGGTGGAGAAGAGGGATTTGTGATAGAAAAGTTTCAGCAAGAGTGAAAGGGAAAGCTTATAAGACTGTAGTGAGACCAGCGATCTTGTACGGTTTAGAAACAGTGGCGTTGTCAAAAAGACAGGAGGCCGAGCTGGAGGTGGCAGAGTTGAAGATGCTGAGATTTTCATTGGGTGTGACAGGATTCGAAATGAGTTTATTAGAGGGACGGTGCATGTAGGATGTTTTAGAGACAAGGTGAGGGAGGCTAGGTTTAGATGGTTTGGATATTTGCAGAGGAGGGACATGCTGTATATTGGTAAAAGAATGCTGAGGATGGAGGTGCCGAGCAGGAGGAAAAGAGGTTTATGGATGTGGTGAAGGAAGATGCAGGTAGTTGGGGTGAAAGATGCAGAGGACAGGGTAGTGTGGAGAAGAGCGATCCACTGTGGCGACCACTAACGGGAGCAGCCAAAAGGAGAAGAAAGAAGTCATATGAAACCCTGCAAATCTCTCAAACACACTCACTTGATCCCTCGCCCTCACACACTCAATCCAGACACTTTACCCTAGAAACACTCACCGTGTGTTGTAATCCACCACTTTGCTCTCAGGTTTCACAAACGTGTCATAAACCACTTTTAGCTCAGAGTTGATGACTGTTACTCTGGTCAGTTCCAAACCCTGCTTTGTGTAACACTAGAGAGAAAAGAAACAGCTTAAAACCACATAGGTGTGTGTTATAAACTAGTTCACTTCACTATATATATATATTATCGAGTGATTGTGGGTAAGTGTGTGTGTTGGCATAACTACATCCTCACCATCTCACAGTCCAGAGCATACACTCCTGCATTTTCATCAGAAGGCAAGCGTTTGCTAAATGTCTTCACGTAGCCGTCTAAAGACTCCTTCCGGTTGTCCTGAACGTGTTGCTGAAAATAAAGATGATGGTTTGTTCAGCTCATCCGATACATAAAGTTGAGTGTATCTCCACAAACCAAGCCAGGAGTAGAGCTGTAGCGCCATGGCAACACATATATATATGTGTATATGCATGTATGTACGAGAGAGAGAGAGGGAGGGAGTGAGATCTCTGACAATTTTTTGCTTTGAGTTTTAGGTGGGCAGTGCGGTGGCACGATTGCATCACAACGAGAAGGTCCTGGGTTCGAATTCTGGGCCAGGGATCTTTCTGTGCCGAGTTTGCATGTTATCCCTCCAGGTTCTCCGGTTTCCTCCCACAGTCCAAAAACATGCAGATTAGGTCAATTGGTGATTCTAAATTGTCCACAGGAGTGAATGTGTGTGAATGATTACACATAGAATGTTTGTCTATGAGTTGCCCTCTGATGGACCGGCAACCAGTCCAGGGTGTACCCCTGCCTCTCAACCTATGTGAGCTAGTATAGGCACCAGCAGACCCCAGTGACCCTGAGTTAGGGTATAAGCGGGTAAGAAAATGAATGAATGAGTTTTAGGTAACATTCAGGTTATGAGTCAGTTTCAGAAAGTGTGTGGAGACAAATACAAGGACAGAAGACTTACCTTTGTCACCTGACATCCAGGAGAGCCCACGGAACCTAAACAGCAGTTGTACTGTGTCTCCCAACCTCCAGATACTGACACACACACACACACCAAGTCAAAGAAGTTTAATTGTAAATTCAAACATACATGACAGTGCAGTATAAAATAACGTATCTCCAGGACCATGGTGCTATTAATAAGACAAAATAAGTGCAGACAATGGACAAGTGCAGGACAAGACAGACACGACTATTTGCCACTATCATTCTATTTGTTATATCATTCACTTTCCCAGTGAATCAGTTTCCTACCCTTGTATCTGCGTAATCTACCCCAGTGGTGGTTACACTCTTCTTTGCGAACGCAGTTTCCATTGGCGTTGATTCTGTACTCTGCTCCGCACCTGCAGCAGACCTTAGAGAAAGCTGAGAAAATTCATTTTTATTAAAATGTTTGATAAGGAACTAAACAGAATTTGTTGGCTGAATGAAGTCAGGAAGAGTGTGTTACAGATAAAAACACCTTGACCAAGATATAAAAATGCTACAGTTTCACATGGGAAAATGAAAAATATTACAGGAAACAAGGAAACAAGACAGAAAATGGAAATACAATAGCAAGAAATTTAAAAAGATGTATAAGCAGAGCAAAAAAAAGAAGAGGAAAAACTAAAAAAAATAGAGTGAAAAAATAGTCAGAAAGGGAACAAGCAGAGCATGAACAGAAGAAAGGAAGGCGACAAATTGAGAAAGGGAAGCGGACAGAGTAAAGTGGACAGGTGAGAAATAAAAGTGTACTGGATTTATCAGGTGACGCTCCGGTAATCCACTCAGAAATAAATGAACGAATGAAGGTTCTCACGGTCTTGGTTTTGCTTCTCGGGAGCATTATAGACAATAGCATGGCCCCGTCGCTCAGGATGCGGTCTTGGGTAACCGTGTTCCTGCAGCAGCTCCTCACTCAGAATATATGGTTTCAGTTTTTGGTAAAGAACTGCGCCTGCAGATTTTTTACACAAACAAAAATTATATATTATATATACACACATATACACATATACATGTTATTATAAAGAAATTCAAATTCTGTTACATATGTGAATACTGGCGCACAAAGGCTTCCTAGTTTTAATTAGAGAAGATAAATTAGATGAACAGCATCAATTGGTGAAGGTAAACGCAAACCGCTACTTACTGTAAATAAGAAACTGTTGCTTTAAATATTTAATCTTTAAATTAAAGCTTTATGCATCTTCAGTCACTGTGTAAATAAACCCTGCAGATGATTCAATCAGTGCTACAGCGTTCAATACCTTGAAGCTGCACATCCTGAGATTTGCCGGTGCGGTTAACGGTGTAGCTGGTCGTAGCTGCCAGTCGACCACCCAGAACTTCTTCGTGAGATTGAGACTTCCTGTTAATGGACATGGATGACTTTTCTGTAAAAAATAGATAAAAAAAAAATACACTGAAGCAGAATGTAATAACTGAAAGTCAGATGTTGGGATGAGAAGGTGGTACGAGTCATACTGGTGGCAGCCGTTGGCATTGTAGCTGCAGAATTTGTGCTTTTGCTGCGCAGTTTCTTTACTGCATTCACTGCGACGTTGAGGTAAATGTTTTTACTGCTGCTTCGCTCATATACCAGCTTCTCCTCGTCTAGTGCCTACACACACACACACACACACACACACTAAGTGTGCATGCATGACTGAAAACTGTGCATGTGGCGATGTAATAAAACTTACCATCTGAAAAGCGGCCTCTTCCCCTGTGCAGAACTTGAGGCATTCATCAATGAAGATGTTGAGGTAGCGCTGGCGCACGTTAGTGGACACTTTCGCTCCAAATTCTGTCGGAATGACGGGTCGCTTAACAGAAACGCTCTGAACGCAATCGACAAAGAGAAAAAGTGGGAGTGTAAGCAAGAGAGAAAGAAACAAAGCGTGAGAGCAAGAAAAGAAACAGAATGAGTAAAAAATTCAGCACAAACAGACCCCTTGCCAGGTAATCAAACCAAGAACTTTCTTGCTGTGAGGCAACCCTGCTAATCTTTACACCACCTATTTTTACATTACATATTGTTTCAAATTTGAGAAACGAAACTCAATAATTTAAAATGAGGGCTACCTCATTTAAATGAGGTGTTCTGAAAAATAAATTTCTGACTTTTTAATTAGATACAATAAATAATAATTGAATCTAAAATTAAATGTTAATTTATTGACTATATCGTACTCAATAAATGTATTTGTAAGTTATTTTTTTGCACTAAGAACAGAGTTAATTTTAGAATAAAAATTGAGTTTGCGACAGTTCCAGTGTTGTGCGATTGGCACCTTGAGCGTGGGAGTGTGTGCCACTCTCTTCTGCATCGCAGTGGACACTGTTTTGGACAACATGGCAGACGACGTGTGTGCTTTGACTGAGGACTGATCTGGTACATTCTTGCTCATTGATAGAACACCATGCCGCGAGTCGGACAAAACTACACACGCACGCACGCACGCACACACACACACGCACACACACGCACACACACGCACACCAAATACATCAAATACATTTCTTTCATTTACTCTTCAGCAGTTCATGCAAACTACAGTACCAGGCTTTTTGGTAGAGGCGAGTGCAGGGTTTGGGCAGTGAATCACCCTGCGTTTCTCTCCAGATGCTGCAATCTTGCCAGAAGTGGCCAACTGTGCCGCCTGTTGCTGAGCAATCTGCATGCGTTGATAACACACCTCCTGTGCAGTCAGTCTGCGCTGAGGCTTTGGCAAGATGTTTAGTGACGTTTCCACCTAAAACAAAGATATGGCAACTTGATTACTATCTACTCCAAGAGTAGAATAATAAACAAAGTTCATGCTAATTTCTAACCTTTATAAAGTTTCATTTCTGTCACTAAATGGTTCTTATATATTATCACAAATATACACATTCAAAACTTTTTTTTTCTTGCTATACAAAAAATGTATAGAACAGTTACAAAAAAACTGATACCAATTCTCTACCATGACTGGTGCCAAACCGATATGACAACCAGGCTGCCCTTTTCTACTCAATAAAAAAATGGCCAGATCCTGATTCCAAACAGGCCTTGACACCTTGCCAGTCTCAAACAAATTGGATCTTTAAATGTCAGTAGCCGGAGCTTCAACTTCAAAACAAGCATGTAAAACCAAAGGGTTTAACTGATTCACTGACCACTTAAACTGTTCATGTAAAAACACAAGGCAGTTCTAACGGGTCCAGCAGTGAAAAAATTTTCTTTGTGCAAAAACCATCAAACAAAATCTTTACCTTTAAATACAACAATTTTAATTAAGGGACACAACATCTCAAACTAAACGTTAGAATGAAGGCGGCATTCGAAATTGCATCCTAATAAATCACATACTAATCCTAATAAATCACATAAGCCTGTACTTTTAAACCATTAAAAATGATTACTTTGTGAATGAAATTGGGATACTATATCTGCCATGCTAAAATTTGTGTGATTATACAGCATCACATCAGTGTAAATTTAAGGTAAAATATAAACTTATATGAAGTTAAAATTAGTTACTTAAAATCACTTAAAAGGTGCTCCATCATAATTTACCGCCACTTTGGAATATGACGAGTTGTCTCTCCCATGGGATCATGCGATAGTAAAGTGTCCATCATAAATGTATTTAACTTTTAACACTGTACAAAGGATTCTGACATACTACTACACTATTAGTGCATTTATACTATATAGTACGGAAGTGTGTGATTTCCCTGCTACATGACACATCAAGTCACTCACACTTCCTTTGGCTTTGAAATGTGAAAGTCTCTTCTTCTGGCCGGGGAAGAGTAAAGCTAAAGTGCTGTGTGAGTCATTATCTTCGTCCTTCTCACCAGGAAGCTGAAATGCACACATGGAAAAAAAAAAGAAAAAAGAAAACTTAAAAAACACAGGAGGAATTTTTGTTAACTTCTGCAGAAGTTAGTCGCTTGCAACAGTTAGCTAGTTAATGCAGTCATATTATTCAGTACCTGTTTTGCTTGCCTGCCTTTGTCTTCAGTTTTCACATATTTGGACTCGTTAAAGATCCTGAGACACTCCTCCATAGGATCAGAGTCATACTCTACATCCCCGTGAAGGGTAGAAAAGCCTTCATCGCCACAGTCATTCTCATCGCTGTGTCCATTGTGTTCATCTCTGGGCCCCTTTTCGTCCTCTGATGATGTACTGGTAGAGTCAGACGCTTGCATACTGATTCGTTTGAATGCTGATGCTGACTTCCTGACAACTCGTTCATCTTCCTCATCCTCTGCTTCCTCTTCCCCGGGGCTCTCATCTCCAAACAGTTCGACGTGACTCAGAGAACGCAGCTTCGCCTTTGCCGCTTTAATGTCCTTCCTCTCCTGAGTCAAGACACTTATGTGCTTCTCTTGGCTGCTGCTCTTGTTTTTGTTTTTCTCTCTTCTGCTGTTGTCCATTCTTCCATTTTTTGGTTCCTTGTACTTGGCTTTGTCTAACTTGGCCTTCTTAACCTCTCTATCTCTGTGGCTCTGTTTTCCTTTCTTGGTGTCTGGAGGTTTCTTGTGTTTCCCATCTTTAGATTTAATTTCTTTCTCTGACACTTTGGACTTGACTTTCCCATCTCCAACCTTACTACTCTTTTCTTTCCTCCCACAGTCATGACAAGGTTTTTGAGGCGCCTTCTCTACACCGCTGCTTCTCTTCTTGTCTTCACGACTACTGCTTTTCTTGATGGACTCAGTGATGTCTTTCTTCAACACTGTGTCTCTTAGAACTGTCTTTGCTTGGACACTGTTTTTGATTGACTTTTTATTCTGCAACTTAGCTGGCCAATTGTCCTCGTAAATTTCAAAACTCTCGGATTCACAGTCAACGTAGTCATCGATCAAAGATTTTCTACATTTTATGTTCCCATCCTCCATCGATTCGACGCTGCTTTTCCTTGCCTGCAGGTGCCTCACAGGCATGGGGCGATACTCATTTCCGGAGCTTTCTTCACCAAATTCGAATTCGGCCATGTACTTTTGGGGTTCTTTTACCAGTCTCTGCTTTTTCACCACAGGGACATACTCCTCGTCTGTGCTTTGTTTTTGCCATTTAGGGAGCCCCCTTTTGTTTCTGTCTTTCTTTTCCCCTTGTTCTTTTGCCCCATTAGCACCTGGTTTAGCAGAAAAGTTAGAAAGTGGATCGTACTCCATGTCTGTTATAGGTTTTGAGTTGTCCAGTGTGTACTTATTCTTATGGAAGGACGAGGTTGTGGAGGAACTGCGGGACATCAGGGTGGTTCCTGCTTTTTTGGCAACTACTCTGCAGACAGCTGTCGGGATGTATTCCATGGAGTTAGTGGAGCTGCTACTGTTATTTCTCTCTGAGTCCAATGTGTATTTCTTGGCACAAGGAGTTGGGTTGTACTCTGATGTATGGCTTATCTGATAACTTCCTGGATCATAAGCGCTGTGTGTAGACAGCGTTGCGGCAGCTGCCTGACTGCCATAACTGGCATTAATTGCGCTGTTTGCAGGATCATATCCTTGGTCGCCAATCCGAGACAGCTTTTTCTTCTCCTTCTCCATTTCGCTCTGGACTGCCTCAATAGCCTGATTGACAAGCTCCAGCTCTGTGGGGCTTGGATCCAGGACAGGGCTTGATGAGATCTTAGCATTGTATCGTTCTCCGGGTCGGACCACTTCTGGGTTGAACGGGTCATAGCCTTGATCTGCACAGAAAAAAAATATAACATGTAATTAAATTCAGTGCTTAATTCAGGCCCTTAATATGGGTAAATGGAACATTTAGAGTTATAATGATGAAGTGTCTGAGAGCACAAGACAAATAAATCAACACCCAAAGTTATTTATGGTAGTGTAAAATGCCAGTTTAATTAAAATAGGGAGGCACAGTAGTTAGCTCAAACGTCTCACAGCAAGTAGGTTCCAGGTTCGATTACCAGGTAAGAGGTCGTTCTGTTCAAAGTTTGCATGTTCTCCCTGCGCTTGCAATTATTTGTGCGACAAATAACATGTAGATTGATTGGTGATTCTAAATTGCCCATAGGATTGTGTGTGTGTGTGTGGTTGTTCATCAATGTGTGGTTCTGTGATAAACTGGTGACTTGTCCAATAGTACCCTGCCTCTCGCCTTCTACTGGGATAGGCTCCAGCAGACCTCTGTAACCACGATTTAAGAAATAAGTAGGTTCGAAAATGAATGAATGAATGAATGAATATAAAAATATGCCAAGGTGAAGAAATGTCACTTAAGTTCAAGTCAGTTTTGAGTTCAGTCTAAGAACACAGTCAATTAATCTACATCTTGCAATTTGCATAGTTTCATCTGCAAGTGAGGTATAAAAAAAGAATGTAAATAGTGGTGTGGTGTTAAAGAAAGAAGTGCTAGCACGGCGGTTTAACGGTTGGACTTCTTAACTGTGATTTTTTTTTTTTAAACTGCAGGTTTAATTCACAGCATCACCAAAAGTACCAACTAGTAGCTATGCAAATAAGCAAATCTCTTACAATGTACAAAACAATCAACATTAAAATTAACAGATGAATAAGGATGTCTATAATGGAAATAATGGCGTAGAGGTTAGCATGGTCGCCTCACAGCAAGAAAGTCCTGGGTTCGATTCCCGGGTCAGGGATCTTTTGGTTTGCATGTTCTCCCCGCGCTTGCGTGGGTTTCCTCACAGTCCAAAAACATGCAGATTAGGTCGATTGGTGATTCTAAATTGTTTATAGGAGTGAATTCATGTGCGAGTGGTTGTTTGTCTATGTGTTGCCCTGCGATTAACTGACAACCTGTCCAGAGTGTACCCCTGCCTCTTCTGCGCCGGGATAGGCACCAGCAGACCCACATGACCCCGAATTAAAGAATATTAGATGACGAATGAATAATTTATATATATATAAATATATAAATATATATACATACACACACACACACACACACACACACACACACACACATACATTCAGCTGATTATACTACGTAGGATATGATAGATAACTTTTGCAAAGAAAGCAGATGAGCGAGTTTGATTAAAGAATTCAGAGATTTAGTGTGGAAACATCTCGAGAGTTTTATGCACCTGTAGGTATGACCACACACAGGAAGAAGGTGCACTCAATATAATAGAGGCATAATCACTTCATCTCACAACGATACACAATTTAAACCATCAGATAAGAAGGTAAAAAAGGCAAACACAGCTCACCGTTCGAGTCAGCTGGCCCCTTTGAGGCTTTCTCGAGCTGATACACCGCAGAGGATTGTCCAGCTCTTTGTCTGCTGTTGCTGTGTCTGAAGTGGCAGTACGGTCGGTTACAGCCGTCACCAGAGCCGCTATAAAACGGACAGTCAAGCCCGCGGAACAAACCGGTAGACCTCAGCATGGTCACACCGAGACACTTTCATAACCACGTTTTTTAAATAACTTAAATTATATTTAAAAAAAAAAAAGGTTCCTAACGATTTATGGAGTTCAGTTTCTTTTCTTGAAGTAAAGCTTGCTTTCTTTAAAACAGAACAGCGTCCTAGTGCGCCGCCATGTTGACTCGGGCGGGTACATATGTAGGCGCGTCCTAAACAATTAGTGTACTAGAGAGGCGATCGTAAGCGTAACGATGCTGCCTACTTAGGGCACTTTGATAACTCTTTACGTATTTAGAAGAGGTTCCTTAAGGGGACCGAACGTAGTGTGTTTACGGTGATTAGTACGCCTGGTCGTTTGCCCTTTTTGACGGGAGATTTATTAGTTGCTAACTTGTCTTAATTGTTGCCTTTAAATATGTTTCATCTTATCAAGCTCCATAACAAGAAATGAGCTTATAGCGTTAAATATAACAGCTCGACAACTACATCATATATTTCGTGTATTTGTATAGATATTAAGGTCAGGTCTCCTCAATATTTTATTGAACATATTTTAAAAATTAAAAACAAGTCATTCAAATTGTACACAGGCTGCTTCCTTACAGGAGGAAACTCATTTCCACATTTCACACCAAAGGCTTCATTTTCTGCTTCTTACTAGAATCTTTATTTATTCTTCCAATACAGCCGATTACCACCAACTGCTTGGATAAAGACACCCACATCCCATGCCGTGATACTGTAGAACACAGTCTGAATTCACTATATCTACTCAAATGGAGTTTTTAAAAAACCCAAGACAAGCTTCTCTTTTTAAAAAAGGAAAAAATACTACGACATTAATGTAGTGGGGTAGTAATGATTTTTTCAGACAAGGGAGCTTGACAATGCAGTCTTCCTCTCTTCAGGCTACGAATCTGTTCATCTAGAGGAAAAGGGGGGGAAATTAGTTGACAAAAGTTCAGTGTCCCATGAAACAAGTTTTCTGTTCAAGCAGTTAAATCAGTTTAGTCCAGTTTGAACACGATAAATGTTGCATTTTATCCAAGTAGTCCATTACAGTAATGTTAAGTATACAAAATAAATGTTTTCCACAAAGTTAACACAGCCATTAGGGTCCCAAACCCGGATAAATGGGAAGGGTTGCGTTAGGAAGGGTATCCAGGGTAAAACTGCCCAATCAAATATGCGGATCACAAATCAGAATCTCATACCAGCTTTGTTACGCCCGGGTTAACAACGACTGCCACATGTACTGTTAACCGACAGGGTACCAGTGAAAATTGGGCTACTGCTGGCCAAAGGAGGGGAAGGAGAGGAGGAAGACTTCTACAGAGACAGCAGGCGAAGGAGAAGTGGAGGTTATGGTGGGTTCTTTAAATGTTGGTACCATGACTGGTAAAGGGAGAGTGTTAGCTGACATGGTGTAGAAAAGGTGGATATGTTGATCGGGAGACCTGGTGGAAAGGGAATAAGGCCAGGAACATTGGTGGTGGATTAAAACTGTTTCATCATGGTGTAGATGGAAAGAAATTGTGTAGGTATAATCCTGAAGGAGTACATGGAGAGTGTGGTGGAGGTGAAGAGAGCTTCTGATAGGGTGATTACAGTGAGGTTGAAAGTTGAGGGCGTGATAATATCAGTACTTCTGCTCCACAAGTAGGTTGTGAGATGGAGGAAATGGAAAGATTCTGGAGCGAGTTAGATGGAGTGGGTGAGAATGTAGCTAGGCATGAAAGATTGGTGATAAGAGCAGACTTCAATGGTCATGTTGGTGAACGGAACAGATGATGTGATGGGTAGGCATGGCTTCAAAGAGAGGAATGTGGAAGGGCTGATGGTGGTAGATTTTGCTAAAAAGATGGAGATGGCAGTGGTTAACACGTATTTTAAGAAGGAAGAGCATAGGGTGACGAATAAGAGTGGAAGAAGTTGCTCACAGGTGGACTATAGTTTGTGCAGGAGACAACCTGAAAGAGATTGGAGACTGCAAGGTGGTTGCAGGGGATAGTGTAGCTAACAGCATCGGATGGTTATCTGTAGGATGGCTTTGGATGTTAGGAAGAAGAGAAAGAGAGCGAGGACAGAAAAGAGAATAAGATGGTGGTAGCTGAAGGAGGAAGACTGTAGTATGAGATTCAGGGAGAAGGTCAGTCAGGGGCTCGGTTGTGGTGAAGAGTTGATTGATTGGGCAACAACTGCAAAAGTGATTAGGGAGACAGCTAGGAAGGTACTTGGTATGACATCTGGAAAGGGAAAGGAAGACAAAGATGTGGTGGTGGAATGAGGAACTGCAGGAAAGTATAAGGCAGCAGGTGAAGAGGAAGTTGGCAAACGCTAAGGAAAAGGCGTATGAGGAATTGTATGAGAAGTTGGACACAAAGGAGGGAGAAAAGGATTTGTACCGGTTGGCCAGGCAGAGAGACAGATGGGAAGGATATAATTAAGTTAAAGCAATAAATACAGATAGAAATGTTTTGGCTAGTGAGGAGAGTGTGTTGAGAAGGTGGAGAGGGTATTTTGAGCAGCTGAGGAATGAGGAGAATAAGAGAGAGAAGGTTGGATGATATGGAGATGAAGCAGGAAGTGGATAGGATTAGTAAGGCAGAAGTGAGAGCAGCTATTAAGAGGATGAGTGGAAAGGCAGTTGGACCAGATGACATTCCAGGAGACGCGTGGAGATGTTTAGGAGAGATGGCAGTGGAGTTTCTGACTGAATTGTTTAACAGGATTTTGGAAGGTGAGAGGAT
>JAOTRA010089260.1:0-10000 GCA_026260255.1 Pseudolaguvia tuberculata
AGGTAGTTGGGGTGAAAGAGGCAGATGTAGAGGACAGGGTAGTGTGGAGAAGAGTGATCCACTGTGGCGCCCCCTAAAGGGAGCAGCCGAACGGAGAAGAAGCAAATGTTCCATTATGGTGTAAGCTACGAGGTTATTATCCTACATTTGGCACCATCTAGTGGACAAACATTTGTTTTACAGTCTTCATCACTGAATCAGAATGATAATTATGAAGTGTAATTACTGATAATAAACCAATATAGAACTTTAATTCACCGAATCGTACTGTTTCTATTTCATTCTTCGATCATCAAAATCGATTATTTAGACTAAGGATTGCCTTGTTTCATTCCCGATTATAAATAATAATAATTTGTTGCAGTAAATTTAGAACAGCATCAAAATGCTTTTTTTTTAAAACAAAGTGTTGTAAAATTTATTTTTACCCTTTTTCGCCTTTGTTAATGAATTTCTGAACTTCTTTCACACCTCGACGAATCTGTTTTTGTTTTGCAGCTGCAAGAAAAAATGTAAAAAAAATATTTCTTTATCTTAAAAAAAAATTCCAATTTATTTGCATTTTTAATTAAGATTTACACGTTTACATAAGAATAAATAAAATATTCACATTGTCCCCTGTACCTTTTTTGACACATTTGTACAATTTCTTGCTTAACTTTCGCGAAGCCAACGGGTTCGCAATGGGGTTGATATTAGCGAGTAATTCCTGGTAGGATTTCTCCGTTACTCCGGTTTCCTCCTCGGCGGCAGCAGCAGCACCTTTATCTTTCTTTGTCTTGGTCATATTTATAAATTTAAATTAAAATCAAATACTTTCTTTATAAAACTTGCTTTTTCCCCCTCTCTATAGAGTACACTGGTGCTACACGTGTCTATTAGCAGGTTTCCGGTTGTACTTCTGCTTTAGCATTGCTGCAAAATGTATACACGAGGAGCGCACTGCCCCCTAGCGTACCGGAACAGAATTAGTTACTGTAGCCTATAAATGCTTTTGTGTTGTAATGTAATTAATTTATAACAAACAAAACACATAAGACAAACAATTACATGTTAACTTATAATTTAATTACAACAACAAAATGAGGGAGAAATTTTTCATGCATGCACACAAAAGACACATTCACATTAGGCCAGAAGTGTGCAATCTCGGTCCTGGAGGGCTGGTGTTCTTCAGTTTAACTCCAACTTTACTCAACACACACTTTAACTACACCTGACCAGACCTTGATTAGTTGGTTCCGGTGTGTTTAATTAGGGTTGGAGATAAACTCTGCAGGGCACCCACCAGCACAGAGATTGCCCACCACTGCTAGACTGTGTGAACTACACTGAAATTGGCAAATTAAAAACTACATACTATATAAATATTAAGTGTGAATACTTTCTACCTTGTGTCACTTCATATAAATCAATGTACGGTGCACCTTATTTTGAAAATTAGACAATTATTAAAGGAAAGAAAAGTTGAATACTCTGAATTTGCTGAACTATCATTAAGGCACAAAACCTTTAACATATCAGTAAACCATAAAGTAAAGCATAAATTGTCCTTCTTTGTCAATCAAATAACTCAAGTGTATCCCAAAAAATCAAGGTCCAGTGAAGGGCAACTTCAATATAATCTTATTTAAGATGGAAATAAATGGACAAATAAAAGATTCTTTTCAGCTTGTCTTCATATACACAAATACTGTTTTAAATGCAGTACCAGATTCTGTCAACAAAAGAAAATCAAGCGTTCGGTAAATTACATAAACAATGAACATAGGCCCTATTAAAACACTGCACCAAGGTGCTTTTTATAATAGTACACAACATGTACGCAATCACAGACACGATGAAAAAATAAACATTTTGTAGATGGTAAAAATATTCATACACAAGATCTGCAGGGCTTTGAAACATAAGGAATTAAATAAATAGAACAATGATACACACAATAAATGAGGAGAAAATGCTGCTATACATAGCTGTATCTGTGTAGTTTGAAAGATTTGAGAAGAGGGGAACACTATCACTATACGTATGAGACGGCCCATTCTACATTAAAAAAATGTTTGAGGCAGCCTCATTCATTTCAGGCCCCAAGACGCATATAACTTTTTCACACTTGCATCTTTGTGCTCTGATCAACGGAGGCAGACATTAATACTAAGCAGTAATTTAGGGAAACTTTAAATTTACACCTACACATATATATATATATATATGTACATATACATATTCCCAAATCATTTGAATGAAAGCCAAAAAAAAAAAAAATCAATACAAAATGAATCAAATGTATTTAAGAGTAATCAGGAGTCCTGTGTCTTCACAGCGATGCCAACACGTGCATGGCGAATGGTGCGGCCTTGCAAGGTGTAACCGTATTGCTTCACAGTGGCAACTGTACCAGGTTCAAGTCCTTCAGCTGGGGTATGACATACTATCTCATGTTGGTAAGGGTCATACGCATTACCCACAGGACTCATCTTCTGCAGCCCATGTTTATAAAACACTTGTTCCAATTTGCTCTTTATTTCAGTCAGATATTGAAGGTCCTGTAGATCCCCACGTCCCTCAGCGTTGTCCAGCAGGTCTGCCACCTCCACAAGGTCACGGCAAAAACTTTGAATTCCTGTATGAGAACCATTTAAGATGATTTTACATTATAAATCCTTTCAATGGAAAACCTGAACCACTGAAATATAGGACAGCCCGCAGGGGCGTCAAGCTCAGTTCCTGGAGGGCCGTTGTCCTGCAGAGTTTAGTCCCAATGCTAATCAAACACACTTGAACCAAATAATCAAGATCTTGCTAGATATATTTGAACCTTAGAGGTAGGTGTGTTGCGGCAAGTTGGAGCTAAACTCTGCAGGACAACGTAACCTTCAGAATCTGAGTTTGACACCTGTGACTGACATATAAGGAAAGGATTTATGTGCGGTGTGTTTGAAATAGTGTTCTTTTTCCTAGCATTATGTATCAAACTTTCTTAATTGGGGTAATCTATGCAGACTTAAAACTCAAGAAATGCATTGCATGAAACAACAATTCATGCTCGCTAAAAAGTAAATAGCTTTACCAAAAGTCTTTGCGTCTTCCACAAACTTCTGTGTTCTTCTCCGAACGGTGTCTGAGTCAGCCAAAGCCCTTTGGTAACGTTGCTGTTGGATACACAAAAAAGCTTATATTAATTTACATAAATCAATAGAGGTCTTAGATATACTTACAGTTAAATACATGGCATATCTGTTACAAATTTTCTTAATTCAAAACAATGTTATTAACATATTAACGCTCAGAGTGTCTTTGACATAAATTGATTAATTTTACAAATAATGCGTGTAAAAAAAAAAGTGACCCACCGTGAGATCACGAACCTGCTCCTCCAGCTTGTTGGATTTCATCTCTAACATCCTGACATGCGTTACAGAGATACTTTGCTCATCATCCCCGTCATCGTTGTGGCAGTCATCTCCTGTAGTGTGTCTCTCTGCAGCAGTGCTGGAAAAGCCAATACGAGTGCTAGTGTACAAAAAAGCAAAAGTAATGATTCAAGTTACATATTGATAAGGATTATAAGATAAACCTGTTTAAAACAAATATCTGTTATAATGCAGACTTAGTGCTGACTTTCAACTTCAATATAATGTTGTGTTGAGCACATTAAACAGAATTTAACCATCTTCCCCAGGGAGAGAATCCAGTGCACTGTTTGTCTGTCGCTCTCTGGGTCTTCTCATTCTTGAGTTCTTCCAGTAAATTCATTCATTTTAACGATTAATAATATATATTATATATATATAAAACAGGGCGGTGCGGTGGTGTAGTGGTTAACATGCTCGCCTCACAACAAGAAGGTCCCGGGTTCGATTACCGGGTCTGGGGTCTTTGTGTGGAGTTTGCATGTTCTCCCCGTGCTTGCGTGGGGTTACTCCAGTTTCCTCCCACTGTCCAAAAACATGTACATTAGGTGGATTGGTGAGTCTAAAATTTGCCATAAATATCCAGCCATTAGGGGGCAGCATTAGTGCCGGTCCCCAAACCCGGATAAATGGGAGGGTTGTGTTAGGAAGGGCATCTAGTGTAAAAAAAACCCAAAAAAAAAAAGTCGAATGTGCGGATCACGAATCTGCTGTGGCAACCCCTAACACAATCAGCCGAAGGACAAAAAAAAAATAATGTGTGTGTGTGTGTGTGTGTATATATATATATATATATAAAATCTGATCTGTCTATACTTTTAGCTACTTGAATTCTTGTTTTATTTGTAGTGAAGGGAGTCCATATGAACAGGATTATTATAACAAGATTCCAAACAAACAGTTTTGACCCCTCCAAGTCCAGTATACTGTCATACAGAGATAAGATAAAATATAACCGTCAATGTCCCTCAGAAAGCTCTACAACAGTAACTTTCTCTTTTTGGTTTAAACATCTAATACAAGTATTATCTAAGAAGGTCACGTGTTCGATTTCTGGGCCAGGGATCTTTCTGTGCAGAATTTCCATGTTCTCCCTGTTCCTCCGGGTACTCCGGTTTCCTCCCACAGTCTAAAAACATGTACATTAGGTTAGGTTGAATGGTGAGTCTAAAGTTCCGATAGGAGTGAATGTGTGTGTGGGTGGTTGTTTGTCTATAAGTGGCCCTGCGATAGACTGGCGAACTGTCCAGAGTGTACCTCTGGCTCTCACCCTTATGTGCGCTGGGATAGGCTCCAGCAGATCCCCATGACCCCAAATTAGGGAATAAGTGGGTAAAAAGATGAATGTATGAATGAGGGGGAATATACATTTTTCTCAGGTTTGCTCAGCCCCATTGATTGCGTAAACAGTAGTCCAGATCAACATTTCCAAGGAAACTAATAATAGCTGGAAGAAGCTCTTGTATACACAAAAAATGTACATCCAACCTTTTGGTGGTGTTATCACAGTGGTTAGAGTTATGGACTGAAAGACTGAAACTGAAAGATTGTGGGTTTGATTCCAACCACCATTATGTTACTGCAGGAATATTTATTCCTAAATCTCAAGTCATCATTATTATTACAACATTTGGCAGACACTGTTATCCATTTGATGTTTTTAGTACAACTGAGCAATTAAGGGTTAAGGGCCTTGCTCAAGGGCCCACAGTAGTTGCTTTATGGAGATGGGAATCGAACCACGGTCTTTCTGGTATCAATCAAAAACCCTAACCAAGTGGTAAGTAAAGCCCTTCACTATCCCAATATTTTAAGAAGGACTGCATAGATGTCTGCACGTAATATTACATATCTGCTGTCTAAGAATAGCATAACAATCAGTAAAGCTTTAATCTTATAGATAGTAACAGAGTCGTTATTAGTCTCAGACACCCAAAGAGATTTTTTCCCAAAAAGAGTTGATCTGGGTCTCAGCAACGGCTCACATAATCTCACCAGGAAACTATTGATTAGTCCTGCTGGTTTCTTTGTTCTTTGTGTAATCTCATGGAGGTCTGAAATCTAAATCTACATCTGTGAAGCTGCTTTGTGTGACAGGCTCAATTGTTAAAACTTTTACACAAATGACCGGGTTCAATAAACCTTCAGGTAAAGCCTTGCAAACAGATCACTGTCACTGAACAATTTGTCAAACCCCCCCCCCCACCTCGTCCATTAGAGAAGGAGGACCTCCCACAGTGCACAGCAGTCTCACCGACATGATATATATTGTGTGTGTGTGTGTGTGTGTGTGTGTGTGTGTGTGTGTGTGGTCCTAATCAGGCATAGCAGTGTTACTGTTACTTTTACATATTTTGTAAAGACACTTGATATTCTATTGTAATATTTCTAAGCATATACACACCTTGTAATATTATGAACTGTATATATACTGTCAACTGTGTATTACATCCAACTAACAGGGACTGTTCTTTTAATGTTGTCTAAAGGTTAGTACAAAACGTCCATAAAATATATAAATTCATACATACAGACACTACCACCACCAAACACAACCACCACAAACCACCACCACAAACACCACCACCACCACAAACACCACCACCAGAAGCACCACTATCACCACAACTAAAACCACCACAAACACCACCACCAGAAGCACCACTATCACCACAACTAAAACCACCACCACAACAACCACCACCATCACAACCACAACAAACACCACCATCACAACCACAACAAACACCACCATCACCACCACAACAAACACCACCATCACCACCAAAACAAACACCACCATCACCACCACCACAACAACAAACACCACCATCACCACAACAAACACCACCATCACCACCACAACAAACAACACCATCACCACAATCACACCATCACAAACACCACCACCAAATAACGTTTTACTAACGTTAAGCAACGTGAATTATTTTAACGTTCCCAAAACTGAACTAGAACAATTTTAGCTTTAACAAATCTGTAACAAATGATAAAAATAAAATAAAAAAACAGATAAAGAAAAGGAAAAGCGAAACCTTGTAAAAATCGATATTATCGTTGCACCTTCTGTAGTACAAGAACGTAACATTATTCGATGCTAAGCTAACGGCAAACAACTAATCCAACACTGTGCTAGAATTACTAGCGTAGATTTATAATAATTAAATTATTTATTCCAATAGTTAGTGATGGTATAGCATACAGAACGCATATAAATAATAAAATAATCATTATATTTACAGAGAACCATGTAGATAGAAAAAACGCTCGTTTTTTTAGGTTAGCTGTTCCGGTTCTGTTTAGCTGATTTAATAAACAATACCGAGTCATTTTAAAGATTTTATTCTTTTATAACACTTTTAAAAGTATTTTTACACCTAGTTTAAGCCTGAACGTTATTAAAAAGGTCACATAGGATAATAAACAGTGGCCAGGAGACACGGTATTAAAACAATTAATTTGTACAACAGATTTTGGAAGAACATTAACTAAAAAGGTTTTCTTACCTAACTCTGCAAAGGTTTATCGGTAATTTATTTAAATAGATTGTTTTTCTCCCAAACAAAGGCAGAAAACAGACGGCCATTTGTCGTAAGCTCCGTTGGCTAATGCTACATCAGGTGCTGAGGTAACGCGGAAGTGTTTCATTCCCACCGAATGGAGTTCGCACTAAAGCCAGAGATCCCACACACAGCGCCGCTGTCAGAGCTTAACAGCTACAACAACAAAAATCAAATACAGTTTACAAAATTATTATGGTGATATAAAATTACTTTAAAAATTAAATTTATGTTTAGACCCATTGTGAGTATGTGTGGTTGTTCATTTATGTGCGGCCCTGGAATAGACTGACGACCTATCCAGGGTGTACAGGAAGTGGTAGCTTAGTGATTAAGGTGTTGGACTGATACCAGAAAGACCATGGTTCAATTCCCACCTTCACCAAACCATCACCATGGGCCCTTGAGCAAGGCCCTCGATCCTCAATTGCTCAGTTGTACAAAAAAGTCAAATGTAAGTCGCTCTGGATAAGAGCCCCTGTAAATGTAAATGTACCCCTGCCTTCCACCCCATGTGCGCTTGGATCTGCTCCATCAGACCCTATGGCAAAGAATAAGCAGCTTAGAAGATGAATGAATGAATGAATGAATGATATTCAAAAGCAAGTATCTTCTAGAATCTTCTGCTTCTTCTTCTCCTTTTGGTGGCTCCCGTTAGGGGTCGCTACAACAAAATCCCTCTTCTCCACACTACCCTGTCCTCTACATCTGCCTCTTTCACCCCAACTACCTGCATGTCTTCCTTCACCACATCCTTAAACCTCCTCCTAGGTCTTCCTCTTTTCCTCCTGCCCGCCACCTCCACCTTCAGCATTCTTCTACCAAATATACTGCATGTCCCTCCTCTGCACGTGTCCAAATCATCTCAACTCAGTGTCCCTCACCTTGTCCTCCAAAACATCCTACATGCGCCGTCCCTCTAACAAACTCATTTCTAATCCTGTCCATCCTCGTCACCCCCAATGAAAATCTCAACATCTTCAACTCTGCCACCTTCAGCTCCGCAATATCAGTATGATATACAAGTCAAAATCGAACATTTAAGCATCATTCATTCATTCATCTTCTTACCCGCTTATTCCCGAATCTGGGGTCTGCTGCCCCTATCCCAGCACATATAGCGCAAGAGGTGGGGGGTACACCCTGGACAGGTCGCCAGTCCATCTCAGGGCCACACATAGACAAACAACCATTCACACACACATTCACTCCTATTTACAATCACAAATAATCTGCATGTTTTTGGACTGTGGGAGGAAACCGGAGTACCCAGAGGAAACCCAAGCAAGCGCGGGGAGAATATGCAAACTCCGCACATTCCGGGATTTGAACCCGGGAGCTTCTTGTTGTGAGGCGACCGTGCTAACCACTACACCACTGCGCCACCCATAAACCATCATAAAATATAAAAATACTCATTGTTGGGGTTTTTTTCAGATAAAATCCAACATTATCCAACAACTGCAGTGTTGATTTAAAAAAAAAAAAAACAACAACTCACTAAACCATTTAATATGTTTGACGTGCAAAATATAATTCAGATAAAATTCACTGGACAATGGTAGCTCTAATAGAGTTATTGTTTGGGTGACGATGAGGACCTAGGTTCGTGTCCCATCCTTACCAGTTTACCATTTTTGGATCCTTGAGTAAGAGCCTTCTCTGACCCGCAACCTTCTAAGATGAAATATGTAAAGAAACAAATCACTGTGCTGAGTGGATGTAAGTACTGTGTTGTAACTTATTAACAACAGCTTACAAAATATCACCATACTGTTTATGTTAAAGCATTGAAGCTCATGTTTATTGTTCAAAATGTAACATTTATACAGATGTGCTTAAAGACATAACCCTATATACTGTATATCAACTCAGAGAGTATGGATATGGTCTTATGTACAATGTAAAGATAAATAAATAAACACCATCAAATAAGTGCTATAGTGTAAAAAAAGAAAGTAGACATCTCAAAATGACTTTTTTTTTAGAGTTTGTGTAAAATAACAAGACATCCCATACCACTTTATTCTAGTCATGGTGTAGAGTTTTCATAAACTCAGTACTATACAGATACATACATACACACACACACACACACACACACATACATACAATACATACACACACACACACTCATACATACATACACACACATACATACAATACATACACACACACACATACATACATGCATACATACAGACATACATACATACACACATGACACACTGCTGCTTTCCCCTTTTCGCCTTCATAAACGTTCCATAAACTTTAGAATTCCCGTTTTTCCAGTCCTAACATACATTTTACATATACAATCTTTTTCTCTTTAAAATGGTCTGTTTGTTTTTAATTCCATTGTGCAATTTATCTCCCCTTATTATTATAAGGAAATGTGCCCTTTTTCTTTGTAAAGTGTATATAAATATAATATGTGCTTTTTACTATCCACTGAACGAGGCAACAATTTCCTAAGATCATGATGACTAACGCTTTGGCACTATTTTAAGCCATCATAAAAAAGACGGACAACAGACCATAGGCTCATCATACTGTATATATGGATCAATTTGTTTACAACTTGGTATTTAGATGATTGAAAGGTAACAAGCAGTTGATCTTTGACCAAAGAAAAAGGTAAAATTGTTTTAGAGAAAGAAAGTCACAATTAGATCAGTAGTTTTTGGTAATAAACATTTACACAATCAGCTGCTGAATCCTTGGAATCCATTGACTTGCATCATTCTATTGGACGAAGGTCTTTTCACACAACCAAATAGTCCATATATAATTTATTTCCGGTTAGTATTAAGTCCCTTTCTTTGACTCCCATTCCTTGAAAAGAGATATAAAAGAATATAATGTAATACTTGTATAATTGCCAGTCTGGTTGCATTTGCATTGGAACATTACCTTGGCTTTCTGCATGACATTTCCTCTGTTGGATGTACAGATGGAGGGAGGACGTTTACGCAACTCAGAGGCACAGTTTACAGGTATGGAGGCCTC
>JAOTRA010089267.1:0-10624 GCA_026260255.1 Pseudolaguvia tuberculata
TGTGTGTGTCTGCCTGTGTGTGTGTGTGTGTGTGTCTGCCTGTGTGTGTGTGTGTGTCTGCCTGTGTGTGTGTGTGTCTGCCTGCGTCTGCCTGCGCGTGTGTCTGTCTGCGTCTGTCTGCGTCTGTCTGCGCGCGTCTGTCTGCGTCTGCCTGCGCGCGTGTCTGTCTGCGTCTGCCTGCGCGCGTGTCTGTCTGCGTCTGCCTGCGCGTGTGTCTGTCTGCGTCTGCCTGCGCGTGTGTCTGTCTGCGTCTGCCTGCGCGTGTGTCTGCGTCTGCCTGCGCGTCTGCCTGCGCGTGTGCCTGCGGGTGTGCCTGCGTCTGCCTGCGCGTCTGCCTGCGCGTCTGCCTGCGCGTCTGCCTGCGCGTCTGCCTGCGCGTCTGCCTGCGTGTCTGCCTGCGTGTCTGCGTCTGCCTGCGCGTGTGTCTGCGTCTGCCTGCGCGTCTGCCTGCGCGTCTGCCTGCGCGTCTGCCTGCGTGTCTGCCTGTGTGTCTGTGTCTGCCTGTGTGTGTTCTTCCTCACAATAGTGCTTGCTTTATTTCCCTCCTCCAGACTCTTCAAAGCACAGTAAGAGCGCCAGTCCGGCAGATTCGCCCCATTCCAATGACAAAGACAACAGCAAACGCTCCAAAACCACCAGCAAAGACAAGAGTGACCTAGCCAAACTCGACAAGCCCCCTGGCGGCAAGAAGGTAATTTCATTTTACTCGGTTGTAAGCGATACAGCCAAGCAATAGTCGGAACAAAGGAGGCTCTAATGCAGATACCGCTACATTTATAGAATTTAGCACACTGGCAGCAGCGACTTATTTATGTGGAAAATGTCTAAATAAACAACCAACACACTGTAAACCCATAAGAATATTAAGTGGCTGTAATAAGTAATTAGCCATCATCTCACAAAATCCACAACAGTATCGATATCGGCAATTACCAGGGGAAAAATTTTTGCTTATCGGTGTAAACCTAGTTTCTTCGCCATCTACTGATAAGTCCACCTACATGTAGAGCGCTTTAAACACATCGAGTGTTCGCTGCGGCTGTTTGCCACATTATAATCCTAATTTTGCAGCAGAACAACTGTGATATTTAAAATAAAGCGCTGTAATCCGCTTACTTGTATTTTTGTTTACACTTTTGAATGGCAAATTGCATCAGAGCACAATATCATCTGCATTTGCTTTTCTAGTCTACAGTCACGTTGACTCAATCCCCCGGGCCTTCATGGCTCACCGAAGACATTTTTGTATATATTTTTTTAAACCTGAGCTGATAAGAGCATCTCCATTTCTATTCTTAAATTTCTTAAAAATAAATAAACAGGATTTATTGCTTCGTGAGCAGGAATGAAATAATAAAAAAAAAAGTGTTGCACGTTTTAGGATCGTATCCATGCAATAACACGTACATCTGATATTTGAGTTAAGCTCTGGTTGATGGGTTCTAGCTTGCCGTGAACATTGGCAAATCCTATAAAACAATTTTCCAATTTAATTAACTGTATATATTTTCCCCAAATTGCTAACAAGAATCCCAGTAAACACAACAGACTCCTTCCCTTCCTCCCCCCTTTGGCTTGTGGAAAAGTTTCATCCAAAAATAATTTGAAAATGATTTATTTGCCTGTTAAAATATTGGATTCCAGTATTTTAGGAGAACGATATTAGCAGCCATAGTGTTAGAAATCACACAGTCTGGGAAAACAATGACCAGCAGGGGATGCAAAAGTTTGGTCGGTCCCTATTGCGGACTTTCAGGGCAGAACATTTGGTGGCTTGTTGTAATGCTCTGCTTGTCAAGCTCTGCCTTTTTATAAAAGGTTTCATCAGCGGCTTGTACTCGCGCCTGTTTTCGTTTGCAGTGACCATAAATAGTTGGAGTAAGTAATGGGGCTCAAACTTTGTGGTATTTTATAGTATTAAATATAGGAAAGTTTATACATGGTTACACAACCATGTAATCCAAGTGTGATGGCCTCCACATGTAAACACCAGTTTGGAATATAAATACATGAGGGCTACCGGCGAGATATCTGGACATACAACGTTTTATATAAAGTTATTCAATATTTGACAAGCTCTGTCTGTGAATCCTCTCAGCAGCCTGAGAAAAAGATCTAATTGATATATATAAGTATGTTGCAACATAATCTTCGTATGTTGCAACATAATCTTCCAAGTCACTGTGGATGGGAGAAAACCATAATTACTTTAATATATAAACATTTTTCAGTTTGTAACAATGATTATACTTACACATGCCTTAAGACTTAAGACTAGAGTTTAGCCGAGTTTAAAGCCGCACGTCTCGGAGTGTTGTAATGCTTCTTTCAGGTACATGATGAAGACGTGTTACTTTCTGTTCATTAGTAGAGAAACCTTCAGTTCTTTGACAGCACTCTCACGCTGCCTGCTTCCTCTGCTGTTTCTGCTTTATTAAAGGAATCCAGACACGACAAAGAGAAATCAGAAAAAAAGCGAGACAGCACTGGTGCGAAAGAAGACAAGAAACAATATCCTTTAACGCATTTCTAAAAGTTGCATGTAAGTTTTTTAAATTATTATCGTCTCTATTTATTTGTTTTAATTGTTGTGTGTTGCTAAACTTTAGTTGAGTGAATTGTCCTTAACATTTCTCACCCATAAATCAACCGAAAAGCACAGATAATGTAACCCAACATGGACAAGGTAAGACATGAGACGAGCACAGGTGATGAAATCTCTGTCCTATAATGTCATATATAAAAAGCCTGCATCACCCAGTGTATGTATCTGATATCAGTTAAAGCCTCGGTTCAACTCCTCTAGCAACAAACTTTAGTTGTCAGACTTTACCAAAGGATGTACTGTACCTGTTGCCAAGCAACGCTTCATTGTTTCCCATCTACAGAGACTGTTATATCAGTGTTTTCCTCTTTCCACTCAGCTATTATTGTCTGACAGCCAGTAATCATTTCTATCTAATCGAGTTTGTATTTTAACACAGTGGAGGAGATTTTCACGAGTAGGATGTGATCTTTCATTATTAACATAGTTTGTTGAGCCTGACTCAACATTTTAATTAAGCAATCATAATCATCTGATGTCATCAGGTCTTTATCTGGTGTCTCGCACGAACCAGACTCAATCCATGTTTGGATCATTCTGTATTTGGTCCAGTAACTAAAAAATGCTGAAAAATCTCCGGTTGTCTATCTGATTGTCAATTGTCAACAATTGAGTGTAAAATGTTCTGAAAACGGGGGAACCTGTAGAATCGCAATAGAACCGCATTCATACTCTAAAACAGGCGTTCATATTATTTTGTTACATCCCAACCTTTAACAATCACAAGGCAAGAAAAAACTTCAGAATTTACTGTTCACATCCTACTTGGCGAAATCATTTGACCATGGTAGCTCAAGATAAAGTTACCATCTGTATTTCTTTTAAGTCCAAATTTTTGGTACAGATTTCATAGCACTCGGTTGCTGTTCCAGCATGACAATAACCACTGTGCACAAAGTGCCTGAGTAACCGAACGCCTTTGGGATGAACTGGAACATTTCCTTACTTGATCTGACTAATAGTATTGTAGCTGAAGGAACATTTCATATTAAGCCTCCAAATTATAATGCTGAGATGGTTGGGTGTCCACAAACATTTGCCAATTTAGTGTTAGTAGTCTGCAGGTTGCATAGAATACCACAGACAGGTGAATGTCCAGTAGCCAGTGAAATTGGTAATGAAGATCAGAGGTGTTAACTTGCATGGCCACCATTTTCCTATGCCTCGTGTGAAATCTCACACTGTCTATACTAATACCATACTACTACATTTAAGTATGTACATCCCCAAGCCTTGTTCTGTATAGTATGGTTTCAGGTAGTTTTAATGAAATTCGTGTGACATACGACCTCATAGCAGTGTGAATTTAAGGTCGCATGAAGTTTAACTGGAATAATGATAAACGCGTAGTTTGAATAAACGAGTAGGAACCTTGATTTCCCTTCTGTAAGAACTACTTCATGTACTTGAAATAAATGTTGTGTCCTTGCTTTCTGCCACTTATGCATATGATGAAGAGTCTCTCCGCAGCCTCCAGGGATAGTAAAGTGTACGTTGTATACAGTCTGTAAAATCTGGACAAAAGCAGAAGGTCATATAAAAATTTACACGTAATACTCTTCTGACCTACTACGTATTTGCACAATATACCAGACTAAAGTATGTCCATTTGGGACAGATCCTGTTTGTACAGTCCTTGTCCCAGTTCACAGTATGTAAAGTCAAAGATTTTAGAAACAGGAGCTTCAAGCCATGAAGCATCAGATCACACGCGTAAGGCTTAACGGGTGCTGAGACACCTAGCATGTGAAAACAGCTCATTCCTGTGTTACTGCCTCGGAAAGAAACATCAGCACACACACACACACACACACACACCATGTGTCAGGAGCTTCAAAAAATAGGTTACTCTGACGGAGCAGCTACAGTATGGCCACTGTGCACTATTTTGTCAAAGCAGTCCACTGCTGGCCTCTTTAAGTAGAAGAGCTTATGTATTATCTAAAAGAAACAGTTCAGGCTGATTTTGAAGGCTGCTTATAGTCTGGGGCGGTTTTTCGGAAGTTCCTCTAGGCCTCTTTTGTTCTTGGGTGCCTCAGAGTTATCAATCCCACTGAGCGTGTTTGGGGTTAGAACCATCAGCTTCTGTTTTTACAATACCAAGTTTGCCACAACATGATCCAAAAAATCCTGTCATTGCTGTAAGTCTTTTTTTGCTCTGTTAACAGCAAAATGACTCGCAGCAACGACATCTTCATATGCAGGAACTGCAAAAGATAGCAGTGATCATTTTAAGCAAATATCTATGATAAACCCAATCTGGCAACCCTTGCTGCAGTCTTTTTTACTCGGTAATCTTGGAAAAAGGCATAAATGGGTTTCATTGTGGTTTTATTCATTCATCAGAGCCATAAAATGACTCAATCACCTGATTATTTCTGTCTGAATAATATTATGCAGATTTGATAAACAAAACAAAACACAAGGACAACAGGAAGTTTCCCTTTTAATTACAATTGGGCCCCACAGTGGTGGCTTGGTAGTCACCAAGAAACCAAACCCCGGTCTTTCTAGCATTAGTCTAACACCTTAACTACTAAGCTACCATTTCCACCATTAATAAGTCTACATTAGTTTCGAACATTCATTCTGTCCAAAGATTCTTATGGAAACATTAAGGAACTGTTTTACTTTCTAGCTTGAAATTGTTTTATATTTCATAATTGCCGATGAGGCAAAGGTGCTTGTTAAAAATCTGTGTTGAAGATGTCTGCTGCTGTTATCCATTATTACGTTTCCGTTCCGTACCTGCTGCTGCTCCATCTGCTTGCAACAATAATGCAGCTCGTCTAAAATGTTTTTTCTTCAATTTATTTTCTTTGTCTTTTCAGAATTCTCTGCCGTGCTTTTTTTTTTTTGATGAGTCCACGTCCCATCCACTCTTCAACCATGTCACAGCATCTCGGTTCTTTCTTCTCTCCTCTCACTGTCTGAGCGGAGGATCAGTTCTTCTCTTCTGTATTTTTGGCTCTTGAATACTTTTCCTCGAAATTGTCGTAGCTTGTATTTTAACCTGCCATTTTCTTTTATTGTAACATTTTCAGTCCCATGCTGAAAGTTCATTTCTGTCCAATTTTAGCACAATGTGCTGTTGTATTTCACTTTAAAGGAATCGGGGTCAGAACTGTGTTTGCTCCTCAATCGAATTGCGTTTTTATAAACAGTCTGCTTTTTTTTCCCCTGGAGAAATTTCTCCTCCTCAGTTTGATTTCCAGTGTATTTATTTCTTCCTTCCTTCCTTTTTTTTTTTTAAAGAAATCTGTCTGCGGTATTTAGTCGTAGGTGTTTAAAGCAGTGTGAAACAGTCGATTTGTATATTATGTATACAGAAATAAAACGGATCCTTGTAATACAACATTTCTTCAACTTTTATTTAAAATGTAAGTAACCTAAACATCTGATGGTTTGCTTACAATTTTTAAAGAAAGGATTTCTACAGGAGGAGTGGATTTTCCTCCTGAATGAATGGACTATATAAAGTGTTGTTAATCTCTGAGAAATACTTTTGGAATTTTTAAAATGCCCTTGCGTCAACCAGTGTATGCCTTTTTTCTAAATAAAGATAGTTTTTTTTTAGTGTCATATTCTGTTCTCCTTTATACTGAATGTCTGTGTGTCTGTGTGTACTCTGATCGTAAAGCTCTTCATCACACACAATCCCACGAGCGTTAAACATTTATATTGAAGGTGTGGAAATTGTGATGGCAAGTGAAGTTAACACAGCTGTCAATCCTAAACTGGGTCTTTTTTCAATTATAAGAACTTAAATGTTAACTTACCTCAACATGCTTGTTTAGGTCTTAGGTTGAGCTTTTGTTAGTCATCCTGGGCAAATACAGTTTACACTGCAGAATAAAGCTGTTGCTTTTCACAAGTCAACGTCAAACTGGTGGTGTAAATATGATCCAGGGCTTAATTTCAGTACAATTCTACACAATTTCACTTTCTTCTAGGTCAGGGGTCAAAGTCAAATATCTCAGAGGACCAATAAACCACAAGCAGAGGGCTGGACTGGTTCAATGTTTATTAAAACATATTGAACTGATTGCACAGCCTATTGAACCAAGAAAACATTTCTGCTCTCTAATCAGTTGTTTTCTTTCTCATATAAAAAAAAAAACAAAGGTAAAATGATACTTTAGTGCCCCCCCCCCTTCCCCCAAAATAACAAGCTTTTACCCAAGAAGAAAGATGAGTGTTTAGGGTTGTGGTTGTAAGGAGATGTGGGTCTGAAAATTGTCAGGAAAGTGATAATAATACCAAGGTCTGCTCGCTGTGCTGCATTGAGTCTGTGGCATTGTGTTGTTGCATTGTGGGAAATGTAGTGTTGATGCGTGTAAAACACCAGCAGGCGGCTGCGGCCAGCGGGTTGGTTTCATCTAGTAATTAAATATCCCGGGGCCACAGATAATTCCACAGGGATCCATTGCTTGTTTGCAAACCAAATCATACCCCCATAAACTGATCTGTTTGGACCTGTTATTACGCCCCCCTTCATTCAGTGCCAGAACAGATAGAAGTCCTGAAGTAAATTTGACCTATCCTAAAAGATTCTGTGTCCAGCAGCTCTCCAGTATCCTACAGAAGCATTTGGTGAGTCTGGTATCTTTATATTCTATTTATAGACTAATGTTTAATATAAACATCCACACACTGGTCCAGTTCCTGTAATTACAGTTATAACATCAATAAACATAAAGTCCCCTCAGCGGAGACTCCCTCCAAATATGCCGATGGACACGGCTCAGCAGTTTTATCAGCAGTCTGCATCTGTCCAACAACTGATCATTTGATAGAACGTAAACTTGAACATTTACAGCGTCTCTCTTGCTTGCTGACAGGCGCATTTTTTCCTAGTTGCATTTTAATTTGTGTGCTGCAGTTACCCCACTAATAAAAAAAAATGTTCTCATCCAATTGATGTATTTGCAGTCCTGCATTTAAACACCCCCTCGCCACCACTTACCCCCCTTACCTAAAACTGATTCTTACCGGCTGCCACTGCATTTGACGCAGATCAAATCAGATAGCCCTTCCTTTAATTACTTACAATTAAACGTAACAATCAGGAAATAAACAGAAAAGTTGAGTCTCCAGAGTGAGAAACTTGGCCAAGTGAGGGCAACAACACGCATGTTGGAGGGCAAAGGATGCGGGTTGGTATACAAATATAGCTGGTTTATTTCAGGTTTCTCTCCAGTCCAGGTTTTTTGCTGCTCCAACCTGTCCGATGAGGTCAGTGAATGGAGGTTAAAGCTGGGATTGAGATCGGTGTAGGAGAGCTTTTTGGGTTCGCTGCTTGATGTTAGCAATTCTGCAGTTCTGCTTTTGTTTTTTTTGTCTGTTATTCTGGGGCTCTGTTCCAATACCAATAGGTCTTCCACCATGTGTCCAATTTTAGAAGTGCACACTCGATAAGTGTGCAAGGAAACGAGTGCACCGATTTGCAGAATTGAGAAGGTTTGGTGTATGCAAAACGGAGATCAGAGATTTCCATTCTCGGGTGTAGGGTCTCCCTGTGTTAAACTCGAGGTACTTCAGTTTCCTCCCATGGTCCAAAAACATGTATGTTATGTAGGTTTATTGGTAATTCTATAGGATTATAGAATTGTATTACCCTAAGGTGGACTGTCATGCGTCTGTCTGTCTGTCTTACTCACACAAGTCCTATCCCAGCAGACATAGGGCAAAAAGCAGTGGTACACCCTGGACTGGTCACCTATAGCTAAACACACACACTCGCACCAAAGGGAAATTTGGACTCACCATTCAACCTAATGATTTTGGGCTGTGGAAAGAAACTGGCGTACCAGGAGAAAACCAACGTAACGTGCACAACCGCACAGAAAGATCCTCTGCCCTGGAATCGAACCCGAGACCTTTTTTCTGTGAGGTGTCCATGATAACCACTAAGATTTAATATAAAACCTACACACACACACATTGATCTTCTACCTGAGTGTAAAGAGACCAGTCGAGTGCTCTGATTGGTCGCTCAGGTTTGCTGTAACCACCCATCAAACGGCTTGGTATTTATTTTGGATATTAGAATGGAGTTTTCCTCCTTCCTGTCTGGTTGTACATCCTGCTCCGTATATCTGATCCCAAACGGCGGTGTCTCCTCACGTGTCTACAGTTTCCCCTGACGTGTGTTTGATGTAACTGCTGCGAGTGAGTCCAGTAAACCGGGTGTGTTTGCGCACACTCAAGATTTATTCCTCTTTTTTTTTTTTTTTTTCTTTTGCTGGTCGTTGCCTGTAAGAAAAAGCCAGCAGTCGATGGTAGGATGATGAAGTGCCTCGTCTTCTTTTATTGCCAGATTGTGGTGATGACTCCGGCTCGGGTTTGAGGAATAAATTTCTAAAACAAGTCAATGATATCAAAGCTATTCATCCATCTCCGGTTAGGAAGTCTGGCATTTAAGTGACATGATGAGGGCTACATTGCGCCTTATCTTCTACCCGCTGTAGGATAAACAACATAAATCTGTGCAGTCACTGCGGAAGTCGTGGTGGTGGTGGTGGTGCTGTCGCTAGTTCAGATGTTGGAGCTGTTGCTTTGGATTCGGTGTACCTGAAATTTCTTCCTAATTCTAATAAGGATGTTGAATAAATGATGAAAACTCCAAAGAAAGAAAGATATTAAGACTCCAGAGGTATTTATTCGGGGTCAAAGGGTCCCCTGGAGTCTATCCCACCGCACATAGGGCAAGAGGCGGGGGTACACCCTGGACAGATCACCAGTCACATCATCACAGGGCCACAAATAGATGAACAACCACTCACACACATTCACTCCTATGGGTAATCCAGAATCCTCAATCAACCTAATACGTCACGTATTTGTGTATTAAAGTCGCCCCAAAAATAGTTGTTGATTTTTTTTACTTTACTTTAGTTTACACCCGAATGGTAAAATGGTAACATGGTCTCCGGTGCTGTCTGTCTATAGTGTGGCAAAGAGCCAAGAGAAGAAAATTGGCTGTGTTCTCTGGGTGTGAGGAATGGCATTTTCTTCCGAGTGTGTTATGCTGCCCTGTGATACAACGTGATCAGCAGTTCAAAAAGATGGAGCTGGCTGCCTTCATATGTCTTCAGGGGGAATATTTTAAACCCTCTCTCTCTCTCTCTCTCTCTCTCTCTCTCTCTCTCTCTCTCTCTCTCTTTCTCTACATTTGGGAGCTGTCAAGTCATATTGGAATGCTGGGTATGGGTGGGAAGTAGCAGGTGGGGAAAAAAATAATAAACTAGTGTTTTTATTTCTACGTGTAGATATTTTTACAGCTGGTATCGGATTACACACCGAACTACTAAATAGGCTTTTAAATCCTTGATTGTTTTTCAGGATGTGTGACCCCCCCCATACCATAATAACATCTACACTTTTGGAACTCTGTCAGGCGTCTTTATTTAGAGCAACTTACATTAAAGGAGGTGTAGTGGTTAGCACGGTTGCCTCACAACAAGATGGTACCAGGTTTGATTCCCGCGCTTGGAGCCTCAAGGTACTCCAGTTTCCTCCTACAGTCCAAAAATATGTTGCCCATAGGAGTGTATGTGTGTGTGAGTGGTTATTCGTCTATGTGTTGCCCTGCGATGGACTGGTGACCTGTTCAGCGTGTACTCCTGAACAGGCCTATCTCAGCGCACATAGAGCAAGAGGAAGGGGTACACCCTGGACAGGTCTCCAGTCCATTGCAGGGCAACACACACTCACCCTCTTAAGGGCAATTTAGAATCATCAACCTGATGTACATGTTTTTGGACTGTGAGAGGAAACCAGAGTACCCAGAGAAAACCCACACATGAGATCCCTGGCCTGGTAATTGAACCCAGGACGTTCTTGTTGTAAGGCAACCATGCTAAGCACTACACCCCCATTCTGCCTGAATTTATTTATTTATTTATATATTTATTTATTAGGGAATAATCAGGTAAGAAGTTGAATGAATGAATGAATGAATGAATGAATGAATGAATGAATGAATATTTATTTATTATGTCTTATATATACTTAATG
>JAOTRA010089313.1:0-12066 GCA_026260255.1 Pseudolaguvia tuberculata
ATGTGTGTACGGGGGGGGGGGGGGGGGGGGTGTAATATAACAACATTAACTCTTAATACACTCTGAAAATATTAGAACAGAGACAGTGGTGGAAAATATCATAAAAGAGAGCCATGGCTGTGGAAGGGGATGAAGTCTGACATTTAGCTTAGAACAAACATGTTGAAAAAAAAGACAGCAGAAGGTTTGGATGTAATCAAAGGAGGACAGAAGGTTTGTACAGGAAATTTAGCCTGTAGGTGCAACTTGTCCTTTCTCTATGTCTCTATGTACTTTCTCTATGTCTAAAACCTCAATTTACAGATTCTGTGTTTCTGGCAGAAATTAAATTCATCAGATGTATATTGCCAAACCATCGTGGTCATCTGACCATCAGATCCACATCCGGTTCTTTTGCTCCAAATCTGGAAGCTCACAGTTGGTCTAGAATGTTTTTGTAGGATGTAGCATTACATTATTCCTTCAGTTCAATGCTACAATGGAGGGTTAGTTGTTAGTTGTGAATGAAAAGACATCTCACAGTCACTGGTAAATTTGAATAGAACCGTGGACATCAATCTAACAGCAAAATAGGAATCTGATGATCAGGTGACTTCAAACTTTTGGTAATATAGAGTATTTCCATTTACTGAATTTTTTTTGATACGTTTATTTTTATCATTAATTCTTTAATTCCTTATCACTAATTCTTTACTGTGGAAACCTACAGAGAAACCAGATGCTTTTAAAGGTGAGAAAAAATACAAAGAATTAAAATCTAGGAATATCCTAACATAACTGATGAATGCTTCTGTTACAGTCTATCCTAACATATTATTTAGTAACGAAATTCAGTAATTGACTCTGTCATTGGTTTATGGTCCGAATCAAGTTCATTTTTTTTTCCTCAGTACCTGAAAACATTCAGAAATTACTGTGGGTTATATCACATCAGTACATTCAATTAAATTAGAGAAGACTTAATATTACTATTGTTACACACTGACCAGTCTCTCTCTTTCTCTCGCTCTCTTCTCCCTCTCTTTTCTCTCTCTCTCTCCCTGACACTGTCCCAGAAATTAATGTCACTTCCGACCATGCCTGTCAGTTTTTAGAATATAAAAATGTCATCAAGATCAGAGTGGGATCTCTGAATGGATTTTGGCGAGCACCTGATCAATATCTATGACCTATGGAGGCAAACTTAGCACGGTTGCCAGCGGCGACCAGAGGAAAAGAAGGATGAAAGAGATTATAAAATGTCTCTCGCCGTTCGGCCCTCTGTCACACGGTCCATGGTTTATCATCTGGAGCCAGACCTCTACCAGCTGGCACAGGCTGAAACAATGGCATGGAAAGTGAGTGGTGTGTTAAAGTTACAGTCCAGCGTTAATAACCAATCTGCGCTGAGTGTGTGAGTGTGTTACCGCTCTGCATAGTTGTCTGTAGTGTACGTACAAGTGTGTTTGGAAAACAGTCTTTACAGAGGTAAGGGTGCTAAATTTCAGTGTTTCAGTATGTGCATGCGTGTGTGTACGTGTGAGTGTGTGTGTCTAAAGGGCATGCTAAGAGCCACCAGGTTTGCTGTAATCTTCCACTCCAGTGATTGTAGCCTTGCAGAAGAAGCAGTCCTTATTATTCATCAGATGTTGATTGATGCAGGCTCTGAAATGAGAACAGAGAGAGAGAAAAAATAGAGAGAGAGAGAGAGAGAGAGAGAGAGAGAGAGAGAGAGAGAGAGAGCAATATAGATAAAGCAGGAAAGACAAAGAGAAAGAGAGAGGGAAAACAGGGAGATGAGAGAGAGAGAGAGAGAGAGAGAGAGAGAAGAGGGAGCAATAGAGAGAAACAGACAGAGAGCGACAGGTTATCTGGGATGTCTATATGTGCTGAGTCATGCTCTAGCAGTCTTTGCTGAAGAACAAAAATGACTGTCGCTTCCACCAAACAAATTCACTGAAATGTTTGAGTTTCAACAGTTTTGTTTATTTCAGACATTTTTGCTGTCTGAGACAGTTGATTAAGTGCGAGCTATTAAAGAGGGGCATTATATTAAAGCTAGCGTCCATACTTAAGGAAATATGGGGATTTGCAACAATGTATAACATCACATCAGACGGAGTAATAAAGTGGGAATTTATTCATTCCTGAAACTTATTTGCAGCTTTTGGAATGCAGCGTTCTTTTTCTTACTAGAGAACGTAAACAGCACAATAAATAAATAAAAATTAACTGATAAATAACAAAAACAAGCATTCCAATAGGATGTACTGTAATAAACTGGTTATAATGTACAGCAGTTACCACGCGATACCTGAGCATTACAAACACATGCGATTTCCAACATCATCTTCCAGATTGATTCCCACTTTTGCTATTAGAAGACGCTCCAGTCTTTATGAAAGACCTTCCAGTCCAATGGTGTGACCAACAACTTTTGACAATGTGTTGTACTGCAAATAATCATTAGTCACCTGTAAGTCAATGTACCATTGCAGTTTTTGTGATGGTCAGGTGTGGATCAGGTGCACAAACCTTTGACACTACAGTTTATTAACTACTGATTGAAATGTGTGCTGGCAGTTTCTGGAAGCTGCCACACTCTGTAGTAACAAGCAAAAGCGAATGAGGCATTTCATTACTTAGTGTTAATTATGTTAATCTCTTCAATGGCTCCTGATTAGCATAAATCAATCCAAGGTTGAGAGGCTTATGTGATAAATAAATAAAAAATCTAAACATTGATGTTGGAGTGGTTAATAACTTACTTGCAGGATTTGTGAGAGCAGGGCTTGAAGATGGCGGATATGGAGTGCGCGTAGCAGATAGGACACAAATCATCTTCACTGGTGGGCTACAAAGAAACCAAAAAAGAATGAAAATGAACACCATGCAAATAATTTAATTAATAATTAATATTTATGGCTCGCCTCACAACAAGCAGGTCCCGGGTTTGATTCCCGGGCCGGGAGTTTGCATGTTCTCTCCGCGCTTGCGTGGGTTTTCTCCAACAGTCCAAAATCATGTACATTAAGTTGATTGGTGATTCTAAATTTCCCATAAGTGTGAATGTGAGTTGTCCGTCTATGTGTGGATTTATATAGGCTCCAGCAGAACCCGTTACCCCGAATTAGGGATTAAGCGGGTTAGAAGATGAATGAATGAATATTCCTGGCTAAAATAGCGATTATTATTAATAATAATTATAATAATTATAATAATTCAGTATCCCGGGGAGGAAAATGTGCAGTTATATCTTACACACTATCATAAAATCCAGTTAAATTGGTTGTAATGGTCATTATGTAATACGAAAGATTAACTGTGACCAATGGAATTATTTATAAACCACATTATATCCAAAAACCTTCAACAACCCAATTTAAACCAACAAGAAAATAGTTATGGCATTAAATGTCAAATACATGGGGAATAATGTAATAGAAGGACAGAGGGTCACGACAACATGTGTCGCCTCAAGAAGGTAGAGATACTTTTGATTTTCGGAGAGGATGCAAAGTCAACGTTGCATCAAGGTGGAGTGGGATGTTGGCAGCAGCTGGTGGAGTTTGTTATATAACACCAGACTGATTTAGGACGGTGATATTCGAACACAACTCACGAGAAGTATGTGTTGTATGAGGTGCCCCGAGACTTATGTATGGTACATAATGATATATACTTTTTATACTATTTACAAACGTTTATGGTCAGCTGAGCATCACAAATACATGCAATTTCCAACATCTTTTTTCAGATTTATTCTAATTTTTTACTATTAGTTGAAGCTCCAGTCTTCTAGTAAGACCTTCCAGTCAAATGTTGAGATTTAATGTGGGGTTCAGTCTGCCAAACAAACATTTGGCAATATAAAGTATGTGAATGTAGTGGTTACGGTGTTGGACTGCTAATGGGAAAATCACCCAGCACCACTAAGCTGCCAATGCTATTCCTGAACAAAGTTCTTAACCTCCAATTGCACAGTTGTATAAAATAAATAAGTTTAAGACGCTCTGGATAATGATGTGGGCCAAACAGAGGAAACGTAAATGTATTTGAAGAAGTGATGAGAAGAAGCATCTCTATCTATAGTTTAGTTCTTGGCCCTGGAGAAGGCTTTTAGGGATGTGGTTATTAATTGTGGGGGTTAAAGGAAATCAGGCTAAACGTTCATGAAATAGCAACCACCATAAAAAACTTTTTAAAAATCTGTTTTTACTCCGTTCCTTTACTCCAATGTTATCAAGATCCATTTTTTACTTTGAATGGATATTGCAATTGATGCAGTATGCGGTAGAAACATATTATATTATTTTTCCTCTTGTTTATTAAAAATTTTAAACAAACTAAATAGTTTAACGATTACATTTAATATCTATTGGCTTTCCCAGCATGCCCGGGTAAGAAAAAAAAAAAAAAAGGCAGAAAAAAGGGAAGGCTTCATGAGGACACTACACTTCAGAACGTAGAAGTCGCATCTTTACCACTGGCTGCAGAAAATGCCAAAGTCAGCAAAGCTATCAGATGCGTAATAACGTTAATAACGTTTCTTTGAAGTGCTCTGTACTGATAAGAGCTATTTGCGCTCACGTCTACTCTTCCATATGTCCTTCTCATCCCAAAGTCGAATAGGTTCCAGAGGGACTGATTCAGTTTCTGTTTGGTGGTTGGCCCAGGATGGAAGGGCAATACAAGTCTGTTTTGAATCTCCTTTCTACACTTTTCTCATTCTTTTTCCCTTCACTTCTTCAAGTGGCTATAAGAGGATCATGTCTCATGTCTAATTATGAGTATATTTTAGCTGTAGTGACCTGGACTAAAGCAAATAATAAATAAAGAAAAATAAAGAAAATTGAATACATTGATGGAGATACTGACAAAATGCAGTGTTTATTTGGTTGTCGTAGTAGAAAATATATATAATTCATTCATTCATCTTCTAACCCAGCGCACAAAGGGCGAAAGGCAGGGGTACACCCTGGAGAGGTCACCAGTTCAGCACGGAGCACACATAGACAAACAACCACTCATACACACACATTCAATGCTATGGGCAATTTAGAATCAGCAATCAACCTAACGTACATGTTTTTGGAGGACCAGGAGGAAACCCATGCAAGCATGGGGAGAACAAGCACACTCCGCACAGAAAGATCCCCGACCCGGGAATCGAACCCGGGACCTTCTTGTTGTGAGGTGACCGTGTTAACCATTATGCCACTGCGCCGCCCTAATATATTTGTTATTCAAAATTCAAATTCCAAGTAGGGTCAGCTATTGTACAGCGCCTATGAAGCCGGAAAAGACTGCAATAATGTCAAATGTCAACATCAGATATAAACATCTCCTAGCTAGCATCAAGATCTCAATAGCAGATATCTACTGCATGAAAACATATCAGTTGTTAAGGGAAGTCTTAATGTAATTGATACCTTGCTTGGGAATTTTCTGTAAAGGTTCTACTACATTTTACAAGCTGGGTTTTAGTGATTGGTATACATTTGACTTTAAGAGCATCACTGCAGTCGGTGTGCAGTTAGTACCTCACACTTTGTAACAGTGTGAGGAACAAGCAAAAATGAGTGTTATGGCTAGATATCTAGACAATATCTTTGGAGTTCTGGCCAAGTTCATGTCTATGTTCTGGCCAAGTGACCATAAAATATTCGAATTGAAAAAAATGCATGTTGCATTATTGCAGCTCTGCAAAATGACTGAGAGAAATTGCCTCATGCATTCTAATTGATCTCATGACACATACTCTGAAAGCTCTCACACACTACAGAGAAGCAGCCAGTGACTCCATCAGTCTAAGCAGCCAGATCAAGAATAACCTAATATAAACCACTGTCCAGTGGTGGTTAAGGTGTGTTAATTGGAAGACCAGAAAGAGGAGGGTTCCAGCCCTACTCATGCCACTCTGCCACTGTCGGGTCCTTGAGCAAAACTACATGGAAGCTGTATTATAGCTGACCCTATGCTCTGGCCACCCTAACAGGGGATATGCTGTGGAGTCACGGGGGTCTGTGTCCCATTCAGTCACTTAGGCAATTTAGAATAAATTGAATGAACATATTTTGGACTGTGGAAGGAAACCGGAGAACCTGGAGTAAACTTGCACAAGCAAGGCGAGAATATGTGAACCAAATAAAGACTTTTTATATGTAAATTTAAGACGCAGTCTACCTGGCCGATTGATATTAATTGGTGGCAAAGTAAATTCATTTGTCATGCAAATCTTTTGTAAATAAGGTAGGGAAAAGTTGGCTTGCCTGGATAATAATGAGCTGGGGAAAAAAAAATGGGCAGCCAAAAATAAAGCCAATGACAGCCTCAAGGATAGAGTCTAAATCTGTAAGCTTGTTATTTATTTATGCCCGCTTTCTTTGTGGTTCTCCCTTTCATGGATGCATGGATTTCAGACACTGAATTGCTGAATATGGTCAATTTGGAGTTGTATTGTGTGGAGTTATGCTATTGAATAGATTCAATACTGAAATAAAAAGAAAGCTGAGCATCTGAAAGAAAGGAAAAACACAAGCACATCATATATTGAGGCTTACAAAAGATTTCAAATTCATTTGGGTGGAGGGGGGGTTATAGTTAGAATAGTCAATGCAATTTTATTTCTTGATAATACAACCATATGATGTTGAGGTGAGAACACAGTATGAGAAATGGCGCAGGGTTACAGGTTCTTGCTCAAAAGCCCAAGAGTTTCGGCTTGCTGGAGGTGGGACTTGAATTCTGCACATCTCAGAAGCGTATTCAGAGTCACAATGGTCTGCTGAAGCCTATCCCAGCTCTTTGATAAGGCAAGACTGGTACAACCTGAGCAGGTCGTCAGTCCATCACAGGACCACACTCACACTCACTCCTATGGGCAATTTAAAATCACCAAATCAACCTAACCTACATGTTTTGCAACAGTAAGAGGAAACTGGGGTAACCAGAGTAAACTCATGCAAACACATGAAGAACATGCTCCACACATGCTCCACACAGAAAGACCTATATCTATGAATGCTAACCAGTATGCCACCGTGCCACCCCATATTTTCCTTTTACCATGTAACCACATGGACCACATGACCATGTTGGTGCATAGACCATAACGTACAACAGTTTAGGTGCATTGCATTCTTTTTACTCTGAGAGAAGTTAGGACCAGTCAAACAGTGGTGGATGCTGGAACATCACTGCAAGTGTTGATTAATTTTTGGAAACTTTTTCCCCTCTATAGTGTGCATCTTATTCAGGACAACTGCCCAATTCCAGTCCATTGCACCAACAGCTGTTTCATCAAGCATAACTGGCATTTCATTAATCACACTGATGAAAGGCGATTGGATCACTGGGATTAAGGGATGGATCACTGTCAGTAATAAGACAAGTGAGTAGGTGGAATTCCTTATGGAATAGGACATCAACAAAGCCTGTCACTCATAGTAAGAAAAAAACAAAGGAGCTGATCATCTAGAGATGTGTTAAGGAAAAAAAACATTTTACTAAGGTGGAACTCTCAAAAATAGATACCCTGTCGAAAGAATTGAAAGTTGTTAAGCATCATCTTCTTCATCCATGCTAGAATGCACATTGTGCAACAAGAGCCTTCCAATAAGAAGAATTCTGCAGATCCTTGGTTCCTTGGTTCAATATCCAGCACCACAAATCTGGGCTCTTGAACATAGCCCTTAAGCCTCAACTGCTTGATTAAATAAAAAAATAAACAAAAAAATAAATGTAACTTCCTTGCAAATAAGGATATGTGCCAACAATGTAAATATCGTTTTATATTTCAATTCAATTCAATTTTATTTGTATGGCACTTTTTACAACAGTCATTGCCTCAAAGCAGCTTTACAGAATGAATGGTAATCCTGATAGTTTGTCCCTGATGAGCAAGCCGGGGGCGACGGTGGCAATGAAAAACTCCCTAGAGTGGGATTAGGAAGAAACCTTGAGAGGAACCAGACTCAACAGGGAACCCATCCTCATTTGGGTTGAACAGAAATTAAATGTATGAGTGTGTTTATTTCCATTGAGTGTCTTTCATTCATTTTTCATTTCTTTTCTTTCTTCATTTCACCTTCTTTAATTTCTGGTTCAATGTCAGATGTGACAAATAAATACGTGTAATCTTTCATGTAATATTTCTGTTTATTTCTAACTCAACACTTGCATCACCAGAGCGATCAATAAAATAATACAAAATAAAAAAATCACTAGAGCTTCAATAATGCAAAGCAGAGGTCGACTTAGACCTCCATCTTCAACTGGCAATTGGTGTCCAGCAGATCAGAAACAAGGATTTGGTGTATGTTTGATGTGTATGAGTTTTTATTTTTCAGGAAGCCTGGGCTGGCAAATGGAGGTTGTAAGTTTGCGGTATGTGTGTTTGAACTGAAAGCGAGCAGAGAGAGAGAGAGAGAAAAGCGGCTAGAAGTTCATATGGATATGGTGATATTTATTACATTTGTTTGCCCGAAAATGCAAATGTGGTTGAATCCCAGTGCTGCATGTTACTATAGTCTGAGGAAACTATAGAATATTATTCTCCTTTTTCTTTCTTTTGGACAGAGAAAAACAGTCCCTTCTTTCAGGTTAAGTGCAGCATCTGATTGGTGCTGCAGGGTTTTGTTTGTTCTTTCTCATTAAGCTTGTTCTTTAAAACTGAATTCACTTTCACATGAACACAGCTGGGGGGCAGGAAGTTTACAATAAACATACTGGAAGATCAGGGTGGCAGGTGGGGGTTTATTTACCAGCACCACCGAGTTGCCACTGAGCTTGACCCTTAACCTCCATTTGTTTTCATTTAATTTAGTCAGTTACTCTGAATATCCTTCATCCTTCATTCCTTTCTTCCTTCTTTCTTTCCTTCACCATCATTATTTTTACTCTTAACTTTATTCTGCGTGTCAATATATGTCAGTTTAGTCTAACTACAGTTAACACACCTGCCTGTGCTACCCTATTAATCCAGCTGTGAGCACTACAAGGCGGCATCGGTATTCCTAAGGGCTGTTTCATTGCCGCTAAAGGGTTTTGCCCAGTAGGAGAACCAGCAGTTATCAGATCTCCACGGAACTCTGGCTCACATCTGACAAGTGACCTTTTCTGTGATGTACCCTCGTTGACACAAGCCAAGTGGCAAACAGCACAGCTGTTTACAGCACTAAACCCAGTATGAGGCTGAACATCAGCACCTGGGATAGGCGCCAGCAGACCCCTGTGACACCAAATTAGGGAATAAGCGGGTAAGAAGATGAATAAATGAATGTTTACACTTAGAATCTCTCTCTTAATACGGTCAACTACTATTTCCAATCCTCAAGGCACCTCATGCAGTATGGTTTTGTTACCTTGCTAATGTTTTAATCAACACAACCGTAACAATTTAGTTACAACAGATATTTTAAACAGATACAACTTTAAGGGCTAGGACAAACATGTTGTATCTTGGAACATCGTAGTGCAGTGATTAAGGTGTTAGACCTTGATCTTCTAATTGGAAGATCCCTTTAAAAGGCCCTTAACCACCAATTACAGAGATGTAGAAAAGAGATCAATTCTGTAAAGTCGGTCTGGATAAGGATGTCTACCAAATGCTGCAAATGTAAATGTGACAGTCTTACTTATGTGGTTTGTTGTTAAATTTGTTTACAGCTCGATACGGTCTTAATATAATTCTACACTGCTATCGAGTCTTTCGCTTATCTGAAGTAATAAAATCACAGAATAAAATCACAGAGAATAAAATCGCAGCAAAATGAAATTACAGAGAATAAAATCACAGAGAATAAAATCACAGAGAATACAAATGAGAGCAAGTCCACATAATCCACCCCACAAAGCATTTCTACCGAGTTGTCAAATCAAATTCATAACTATAAATATTTTATCATATTTTAGGCTACTCAGAAGTAGAGAAATCACTCTTTTTAAGTCTGTTGAAGTCTAATAGGGAGAAAACACACGGTGTTGCGAAGAAGAATTGCAGCTCTGCTTTAGGACAGAAAGTGCTTGCCACAAAAAGACAGGTAATTGGGCAACGCTTCCCAGCAGAACATTACTTCAAAACGTTTCTTTAAAAAATATATAACTACCCCCCATCCCCTCCTCCCAGCATCCAAAACCAAGGAACTGAAGCAAATTGCTCTGTTTTAGCTAAAACATCCACACTTGAGAGGAGCAAATAATTTATTTTGGATGAAAAAAAGTTTCTCTTTGACAGGAAACGTTGAAAGCTTTATTTAAATTTCACATCAAACAACAGGAAAGACACGCTGCTGTCAGATGGGGACGATTGAAGCATTCCAGACTCTGCTAATGATGTGGGATTTTCAGCGACAAGAGTTTACAAAAAATGCATTACACAACAAACCAGAAAAATCTGGTAAGCTGTAAATTTGAAGAAAAAGAAAGAGAAAACCAAACCACCAGACAGGAAATCTGGAGTAATTGAAATATTTATTTGTTACCAATAGGGAGGCACAATAAATCGTTTCAGTACCCGAAACCGCAATGTCTCTATCTGCAATAGTCACGCCGCAGGATTTGCAATGTCAGGCGGGAATTCTAACTGACTGCACTACAGTTTAGATGTAACGTAAAGGGTGAAGACAACAGAGAGAATTATTCAACTTCTGTGTCCTGAAGTTTTATTTGATGTGCATCTTTGTTCTGTTGTATTTTTCTAGGATTAAAGTTTGGGTTTTATATTTTATGCAGATGAACAAAATCACCACAACGTTTCTTAAATAAATGAATCAATTCCAAATCACATTCATTAATTTCATCTTCTAACCTGCTTATTCCATAATTCGGATTTACAAATATCTGCTGGAGCCTATCCAAACACACATAGCGTGAGAGGCAACTGGACAAGTCGCCAGTCCAGCGCCAGGCCACCACATACACACACACAGACACACACAGACACACACTCCTAGTACCCGGAGGAAACCCACACAAGTGCGGGGAGAACATGCAAACTCCGCACAGAAAGATCCCCGGGACCTTCTTGTTGTGAGGCGACTGTGCCACTGCGCCTAGTTGTAAAATACATTACCACTATACTGCCAAAGGTTTTTGGTCACGTGAGCTTCAACAACACATGGGATTTCTAACATCTTTTTCCAGATTGATTTCCATTTTTACTATTGGAAAAAAAAATTGGCATTTTATCGATTGTCTGGATTCTGGTCAGAAATGATCTTAAATTCGACTGAACCTCATGACAATTAAAAGACTTGTCCAAATATGAAGCAGGAAGCATCTACTTCTATAAGTGTAATAAGGTCATCCCACAGCACTACCATAAGGTCATTATGTTCGTCACGGCTGCATCAGAGTGAAAGCTGAGCACAGTCAATCGATGCACTTTCTCTCGCCATCTCACAGCTATAAATAAAGTTTTCACCGCTTTTCACAAGCTATATGGGATTAAAATCATCGGATATGACTGACTGACAGATCCTTTCAGAGACAAAAAATACAAGCAGAATCTGCAGGAGATATACAAAAGGCAGGACATTTTTCTCGCAGGTTTACACTTACTCATTTGTTTTTATCTGGTTGAGTCACAGCCTTAATTGTCCTGAGACGAAAGATAATAAATAGAAGATAAAGTAGGTTCATATGATATCAAGATCAACCTTCATTATATCATCAGGAGTTTTTTTCCTATAATGTAACTAAATAAGAAAATACCTGCTTTATAATTAGATAAAGAAACATTCCCACAGCCAGGACATGTGCTTTACTGGGAAATTCCAGGGTTTTTTTCCTTCATGTTGTTTGTTCTGTTTAGTTGCATCGGTTCCAAACTAATAAATCTAACGCTGTTAAATGTAGGCATGTGATGAATAAGATAGACCGGAACAATTACTGGTAATCAGACACCACTTGAGTGCTTCGCTCCACTGTAAAAAGAGCTGTGTAGAAACCTAACCTCAACCCTTTTTTTTTTTTTTTTTTTTTTTACTATTAACAGATTGTAAAATTAACACAAAACACACACACACACACACACACACACACACACACACACACACACACACACACACACACACACACACACAC
>JAOTRA010089338.1:0-12065 GCA_026260255.1 Pseudolaguvia tuberculata
GAATAAGTGGGTAAGAAGATGAATGAATGAATGAATGAATGAATGAATGAATGAATGAATGAATGAATGAATGAATTGAATTTGAAGTGCATGGATTTTATACAATGTTTTATTACTTTATTGAATGAATATTAGATTAAAACAGAAACTGCAAAGACAAAAACATAATTACAATACAGCAGAATTGTAATCTAAAACAGTGTAAAGCATTGTGACCTATTTATTACTTACTCAAGAGATAAAATCCTGATGCTTAAGTATTTATTTACGTTTATAATATCTAAACATTAGTGCATTATAGCAAATTTGAAGAGTGAAGAGTAACAAATATACTTAGCATGATTATTGGATAGTCAAACAAGATTGTTTTTATTATTGTTAAAATTTTGTATTCAGGTAGCGTATAGTATTGAAATGAAGCAGATATTTTGTGTCGGACGGCCATGTTTGATCGTTGTCCTCTTAACGTATCTGGCAGATGTAATGGGAAATGACCTTACAGGAGTTGAAAAGCCAGTTGTTGACTTGAGGTGTCCCTCCATTTATCAGTGCACAGGAGCCTTGAGTGTCTGGATTTGGCTGGCTGGGAGACCAGAAGCTACAAATAAATACAACAAATGAATGGATTAGAAGATATGCATGTCTTTCTCATTAGAAATCTAGCTGTGTGTACTTTCCAAGCTGTAACAGACTCAATTTAGGGATGACGCATGTAGGATGTTTTGGAGACAAGGTGAGGGAGGACAGGTTGAGATGGTTTGGACATGTGCATGTGTTATTGGTAGAAGAATGTTGAGGATGGAGGTACAGGGCAAGGAGAAAACAGTGATCCGCTGTGGCGACCCCTAACAGGAGCAGCCGAAAGGAGAGGAAGACAAACTACCAGTGTGTTTAGTAACTAAAGGGGTCTTTCTGTGTAGAGTTTGGATGTTCTGCCCATGTTTTGGTAGGTTTTCTTAGGATACTCTGGTTTCTTCCCACAGTCCAAAAACATGTAGGGTGATTGGTAGTTCGAAATTTCCCGTGACGTGTGTGTGTGTGTGGCCCTGTGACGAACTAGTGACCTGTCCAGGATGTACCCCAACCTTTCATCCTATGTGCATTGGGAGTGACCCCTAATTAATAAAAAAGAAGATGAATGAATGAATGAACGAACGAATGAATGAATGAATGCATGAATGAAGGAATGAAGGAATGAATTAATGTACAGTTTAGTACTGACTACTACCCATCTAAGCATCGATTTCTTACCTCTGGGTTGGTGCGGTATCGTTAATCCACATCCACTGCTGGTCATCGGAATAACGGAGCCCAATCCAGTAGAGCATGTTGGAATTCCGAGTTAAAAAGTTCTACAAATAACAAAGATGGCAACTTTTATGATCGTGTATCGCTTGCAAACTGAATTTGTCTATTTGGAGTGACTGAGCGATGGGTTGCGTAACCTGCACACGTTCATTGTCAATGACAACTAAGTCTCCACCTTCTTTCTGACACGCCTCCCTGCTTTCCTGCCAGTTTAGACGTTCCTTAGATTTGAAGAAACAGGAGTTCTCAAACATCCCCCATCCTTTCCCATAATCGGAGCACCGAGTTTCTGCAGAGAAACAGTGGGTTTAGATATAAAAACTAAAGATAATAATAAATGAAGACACAAATAATAAATAAAATAAAGAATAAGTTGAACACATTTAGTGTTATAAACTTTTACTCTGACTTTCAAAAGCGTGCGTTGAGGGGTACAGGGTCTGACATAGGTTTCGGCTACAGTTCAATTCTTCCACAACAGCGCTCCCTGGACAATTTTGGACGGATTGCACCTCATGTACTAAAGAGAACAGAGAAACAATATGAATAAATAATTATAAAAACACTTTTGCCTAAAACAAAGTCAAATGACTAAATTAATCGGCTAATTCTAGAATGAATCATTCAGATAAACTGTGAAGAAGGGGTGGCAGGGAGGCACTGAGGGGTTGATTGGAAGACATGAGAAGACCAGGAAGACATGCCATTGTTGGGTTCTTGAGCAAGATCCTTAAACCTTCCTGCTCCAGGGATGCTACATCATAGCTGACCCTGCGCTCTGACCCTCAACCTTCAAATGTGGGATATGGAAAAAAAGAGACATTTCACTATATGTTGTATGGTGTACTGAGTAATAGCTTGGTGGTTCAAGGTGTTTGACTGATACCAGAAAGACAAGGATTCGATTCCCAGCACCTCCAAGCCACCACTTTGGCCCCTAAGCAAGACTCTTAACCCCCAATTGCTCAGCTGTTTGAAAGAGATAAATGTAAGTCACTCTGCATAAGGGCGGCTGCAAAATGCTGTAAATGCATTTAATGTCCCAGGGCCTTCAGTATTAGCGCCCTCTAGTGGCAAGAAGGCCACAAATAAAAACACTATATACGGTATAAAGAACTGCGAAGCAAAACATGTATACTTTTAGTAACACACACAACATTTGCTTAAGGAAATGTTTCATAATTGAAACCCTTTAACATCTCTTTGGTTTTGGTGACCATGTCTTTTTCCTGTGAAACAATGTTGGGCTTTCTTTTCTGTTTTGCATTACCTTAATAGGCTGTTATTCATTCATTCATTCATTCATTCATCTTATTGTCCGCTTATTCCCTATTTCGGCGTCACGGGGGTGCCTATCCCAGCTCACATAGGGCAAGTAACGGGGGTACACCCTGGACGAGTCGCCAGTCCATCTCAGGGCCACACATAGACTAACAACCATTCACACACACACATTCACTCCTATGAACAATTTAGAATCACCTATCAACCTAATCTCCATGTTTTTGGACTGTGGGAAGAAACCAGAGTACCCAGAGGAAACCCACACAAGCGCGGGAAGAACATGCAGACTCCGCACAGAAAGATCCCCGGCCCGGGAATCCTATCCACTACATAGGCTATTATAACGCTTTATAATCGTGTTAGATGTCCAAATGCGCCCAAATGTCTGGTGTCCACCTCGTTTCCAGTCTCTAATATCAAATGTCTTAATTTGAGTTCAAATTTGAGTTGTTATTAGTTTGATTGTTTAGTGACTTATGAACCTTCTGACTAACGTTCATTACGCGTTACTTACACTTCATAGCCAAAGCAACAGCCACAGCCAGCAGAATCAAAGCCAGGATGATGAAAACAGCAGAAATCCTTTTGTACAGGCGGACCTTCTTGTAAACATCTAAAACAGAGGAAGTAAATGATTAACTCGAACCTTCTGGCGTGTAGAAATGTTTTAGAATGTTTGGGTTTTCATCCATCACCTGCGGTCGCCTCCTCCTTCGATACTTTCACATCTCCGTAAGATCCGAAATTACTAAATTTAATATACATGTTGGAATATAGAGTCGGGGTTATGGTAGAACCCTGGCAACCTTTTACTGCGTCTTTAAAGGATAAAACGTTCACTATTTCTTTAAAACATGATGCAGTCTGTCGTGCACTAAATTGCCCAATGGAGGGTTCTGTGCTTGTCTCCATGGTAACCTCGCAGCCTGTGATGGACCCTGTTTCTTTATAGTCTACAAATAACCAGAAGAAGTTACACCTGATGGCGCACTCTCTCATTAACACACACACGATCACGATCATGGGACGTTAGGTTTCTCCGCGTACTCTGGTTTCCTTCCACAGTCCAAAAACAGGGGCAGTGTGTGGCTCAAATGATTAAGGTGCTGAGTTGTTGATCATGAGACCAGAAAGATCTCGGTTCAAGCCCCACCACCGCCAAGAAAGTCCTGTGCTCAAGTTGGAGCAGACAAACAACCATTCACTCCCATGGACAATTTAGAATCACCAATCAACCTAATCTGAATGTTTTTGGACTGTGGGAGGAAACCCAAAGGAAACCCAGCAAACGCAGGGAAAACATGCAAACTAAGCACAGAAAGATCCCCGGCCTGGAAATCGAACCCGGGACCTTCTTGTTGTGAGGTGACCGTGCTGACCACTATGCCACCGCGCCGCCCCTATGTTCCACAATCTAGTTTAATCCAATTATAGAAGTGAGAGTGAGACCTGAAGTCAAATAGGATGTTCAAAAGGTACATGGATGTGACGGTCAGGTCTCCAGATTCTTTTGTCTGTATAGTGTTTAAATCAACCTATTTTATACTATAAAATAATTGATAGCTTCTTAATGTTGAATTGCCAAGAATATTTGGAATAATATATAACGTATATTATAGTAGCAACAGTCCAGTAGTAGCTTCTCTGAAATTTAAGATACCGGTTTCTTCCCAATGTAACATAAGGTGGACATCAGTAGATCTGATCTATCTGCAAGGTGAAATACATGTTTGTTTGACCTCTCGATTCTCATTTCATTCACATGTAGTGTGAGTTTTAAGGTCTTCTGTAGACAGCGATGTGGCTGGACTAATCAAGTCTAATCAGTATAATCAAACACAGCTGGATTCAAATGAAGATGTAGAACCATCTCAAGGATGATCAGAAGAAATGGACAGCATCTGAGTTAAATATATATGAATGTCACAGCAAAGGGTCTGATTACTTAGGACCATGTGATATTTCATTCATTCATTCATCTTCTTGCCCGCTTATTCCCGAATCCGGGGTCACAGGGGTCTGCTGCACCTATCCCAGCACACATTGGGCGAGAGGCAGGGGGTACACCCTGGACGGGCCGCCAGTCCATCTCAGGGTCACACGTAGACAAACAACCAATCACACACACATTCACTCCTATGGACAATTTACAATCACCCATCCACCTCATCTGCATGTTTTTGGACTGTGGGAGGAAAACGGAGTACCTGGAGGAAACCCACGCAAGCGTGGGGAGAACATGAAAACTATCCCGGGGATTTGAACCCAGGACCTTCTTGTTGTGAGGCGACCATGCTATCCACTACGCCACCGCGCCACCCCTGATATTTCAGTTTTTCTTTTTTAATAAATCAACAAAAATGTCAACAATTCTGTGTTTTTCTGTCAATATGGGGACCTGTGTGTACATTAATGAGGAAAAAATCAACTTAAATGAGTTGAACAAATGGCTGTAATATAACTGTGAAAAATTGAAGGGAATCTGAATACTTTCTGTACACGCTCTTAGATGGGTTTTCCTTTGGCTTTCCTCCCACAGTCCAAAAACATGCAGATTAGGTGGATTGGTGATTGTAAATTGTCCATTGGAGTGAATGTGTGTGTGAATGGTTGTTTGTCTACGTGTGACCCTGAGATGGACTGGCGACTCGTCCAGGGTGTACCCCCTGCCTCTCACACTATGTGAGCTGGGATAGGCACCAGCAGACCCCTGTGACCCTGAATTGGAAATAAGCAAGTTAGAAGATGAATGAATGAATGAATGAATGAATGAATTAATTAATTAATTAATTAATTAATTAATGTGGAACAGAGCGGGTCTGAATACTTTCTGTACATACACACGTATAATATTTGGTGGATGTTCCACATACTCTAATGAGTAATATTAGCAATAAAAGCAGATAACAAACCCGTCGTTAATATGATAAAGAGCATCGACATAATTAAACATTTTTGACTATATTTTATTCCATTTTAGGTTTTCAATAACCTAAATAACCAAAAAAATAAGAACACAAATGTCCCGGGTTCGGAGTTTGCATGTTCTCCTCGCACTTATCTGGGTTTTCCGGTTTCCTCCCACAGTCCGAATACATGTACATCTTAATTGCCCATAGGAGTGGGTGTGTGTGAGTGTTTGTTAGTCTAAGTGTGTCCTGCAATGGACTGGTAATCTGTCCATGGTGTGCGCCCTGCCTCGCGCCCTGTGTGTGCTGGGATGAATAAATGTTACCTATCACATTCTCTAGGTGTCTAGTGTGTGTTCCTATTTTTCCATGTATGTTTTTTACAATTAGATGTTAGATGCAAGAATCGAATTCGTTTCTAAATAAATCTAGTTTTTTTTAAACGTCTCCTTTTTATCCTTGTGCCAAATCTTATACAATAGCTTAGACCCTTTTCATTCATTCACTTCATACCTATTGTTAGATAATAACTGGGGTTTCTGGGGGTTTTTTTTACCTTTATCATGTTTTGTAGACGAAAGAGGCATTGAAACCAAATGATATGTTTCTTCTGTTGGAAAATCCAGTCTGCTGTACATGTTATCACCTTCATCTTCTTGGAGGAAAAAAAACGAAACTGACTATAATTTTTATATTATTAAAAGATAATTATGGGCAGCGATAATTGTACACACTGAAAAAAGTACAAGCAAGTAATACTAATAAATAATTAGTTTTAATTAGTCACAATTATAATAAACCCTTTTTGATGATTTTTTACCTTCATTAGTTTTGTCCTTTTTTTTATCCGAATCATCTTGTGCTTCTGTTAACTCCTTCATCTCCACCTCAGTCACTTTCTCATCAGCCATGGACTTGTCTTATGTTTCGTTTCTTCAACAATTCCCCAGTGTCCGATGCCAAATAGGAAGAAAAAAGGGACTTACGTAACTCTGAAAAGTCTTTTATTCAGAAGCTCAAACTTCAATCTAAGTGTGTACCAATGTTAATGTTCACTGTATAACTGAACAAGAACAAGAATTTTAAGATAAACAAAATTTAAGACTCACAATTCAGGGAGATTCTGAAAGACCTGATACATACTCATCCAGTACTTTCATTGCTTTACACTTCCTCATCAGACTTTTTTTTACTAATACACCATCCAGCCACTTCCCTCCCTTTCTTCCCTCCCTTTCTTAACTTCTTTAAAAAAAAAAGTGTAATCAGCTTTCCTCCAACAGTTCAAAAACATGTAAATTAGGTTATTGTTCAGTCTAAATCGTCCACTGTGTTTGAGTGGTTGTTTGTCGACTGGCAACCTGTCCAACCTGTCTGTGACTCCAAATTAGGTAATAAGGGGGTTAGAACATGAATGAATGGATGGATGGATGGATGGATGGCTGGATGGATAGATGGTTGGATGGATGGATAAAGGGCTGGGTGGATGGCTGGATGAATGGATGGATGGATGGATGGATGGATGGATGGATGGATGGTAGATGATAGAAGAAATAACCCCCCGGTAATTCTTTGGTGAATGTTAGGCTGTGAGGCTGAATTCAGCATTTTCTGGATAAACTAAATAGGGGATGTTCTCATAGGCTCTAATGGGCCACACCCATTACAGGTTTAGAGAAACATAAGAATGAATAAACAATACAATTTGGGTAGCATGGTGGTGTAGTGGTCAGCACGCTCACCTCACAGCAGGAACATGGGAGTCTTTCAGTATAGAGTTTGTTCTTCCAGTGGTTAGGTAGATTTTCTCCAGTTTCCTCCCACAGTCCAAAAACATGTACATTAGGTTGCTTGGTGTGTATGTTTAAGTGTGTGTGTTCGTCTTTGTGTGGACTTGCATTGGACTGGCAACTTCTCCAGGGTGTACCGCTGACTTTTGCCCTATGTGCACTGGGATAGGACCACAGTGACCCCTAATTACAGATATAAGTGGGTTAGAAGAGGAATGAATGAATAAAGCTACGCAAAATATCGTTATCGCAACAGATGTGTCACATTTAATAGTCACATTACAGGATGTGTAATAATAAATGGGGGGGGGGGTTATATTTGACTGCAACAGTTCAAAACACATGTGATTTGTGAATTATTTGCAAAGTTTAATAAAGGAGTAAACATTTAGCATTTACACATGGTTTCAAGGTCGGTTACGGTGGAAACATTCCAAGCAAGTTTTAAAGCATTTAGGAAGAACCAATTGTATGGATTATCTTTGTAGGTTGTATGTATGGAAAGATTTTCCTGAAACCCAAACCCATGACAATGAACCTGCGCACAAATCATCTAAGCTCACTATTAAATGACTGATTTAAAATAACTCAAGTTTCCTACTCAGAACCCTATTGAACCCATTTTGGAACACTGACTAAGCATGAAATAAAAGTTATTATGAGAGCAAATGGAATTGGATTGACCGGAAACAGTCCTGAAATGTGCATGTAAGTGTGATCAAAATGTTAATATGAAGCAATTCATTGTGTCTTTGTAGAAATCAAACTAACAAAATACTGCATGTCTCATTTGTTTAAAAAAACATTTATCATAGACCTTTACAAAAAAATATACATATTTTTCATTAAATACAGGAGTCTGCACCATAGTTATAAAACTGGGGTCATTTCCATTTTTCCTTCTCTTCCTCCATTACGTCCATATACTGCTATTATTCAAATCCAAGTAAAGGTCATTAAACCCATAGTAGTTAAACACATACATGTTACATGTTCCTTTAAACCACACTGGTGTTCCATGGATTAATAGGGGTAAAACTATTTTTTTTAAATCACCACAGCACTGTTTAAATTCCACTCTTTTCTCTTCTACACCCCAAAAGTCTATCATTGAATCCCTCCTCCTCCTCCTCCTCCTCCTCCTCCTCTTCGTTCAGGCACCATACACACTCTCACTGCTGTAGGTCATATACAGGAAAAGGTCCTCTTCATGGTGCTCCTGAAATGCACACAAAAACAGATATTGTTGAGTTTTTGTTTTTTTTATTGTCATTTTGGTCTAAAAAAAATAATTACAATTAATTAACACATTTTTAAAAAAGCCCAGCTTTTTACTAAAATAAGAAGTGTGTATGGCTCGATTTAAAAACACATCCTTCCCTTTTATATAGTAGGGGAAATTGTACATCCCAAGCATTAAGTATGCAAATTCAAACATACAAAATATTCAAAAATATTATTATTTACTACTCTAAATCGCTGATGCAGCACTTTAAGTAGCTTTTAGGAAATTGTTCCCTGTAGTTCCATTTAAGATGTAGAGATTTTCATTAGGAGTGACGAGGATGGACAGGATTAGAAATGAGTTTATTAGAGGGACTGCGCATGTAGAATGTTTTGGAGACAAGGTGAGGGACACTAGGTTGAGATGGTTTGGACATGTGCAGAGGAGGGACATGCAACATATTGGTAGAAGAATGCTGAGGATGGAGGTCCCGGGTAGGAGGAAAAGAGGAAGACCAAAGAGGAGGTTTATGGATGTGGTTAGGGAAGATAGGCAGGTAGTTGGGGTGAAAGAGGACAGGGTAGGGTGAAGAAGTGTGAAGCGCTGTGGCGACCCCTAATGGACGCAACCGAAAGGAGAAGAAGAAGTTCCCTGTAGTTAAATTTAACATCATTCAAGTAAATATTTTGCAACTTTAATTTCATGCTGCTGGGACATCATATGTCGCATGACTATGTTAAAATGGCAGATTTAGTATATACGGTCGGGAAGTGTGTGTGTGTGTGTGTGTGTGTGTGTGTGTGTATAAATATAAATACCTCATACAAAACAGAAAGTGGACAGCTGGAAGGAGGCAGGGAATTTTTAACAAAAAAGAAGAGCGCTTCTTCTGGCCTCATAGATACTCGCTGTCTGATCAGGAAGCACAACTGGCCAACTAAGAGAAGGACACAATCAGTCTGTTATACTCAGAACAAAAGATGAAGGCCAAAGCATGTTTCGTCAAAAGTTGTGTTTTACGTGGCCTAATCATTCATTCATTCATCTTCTAACCCGCTTATTCCCCAATTTAGGATCACAGGAGTCTGCTGAAGTCTATCCCAATGCACATAACACAGGACACATGGGACAGGTCGCCAGTCTACCACAGGGCCACACAGACAAACAACCTTACACTCTTACACACACATACACACTTCTATGAGTTTTGGAACCAAGGGAGGAAACCCATGCAAGCCCAGGAAGAACATGAAAGACTCCCAAGCCAGGAATCAAACCCGGAACCTTTGCTGCTAACCACTACGCTTCTGTGCCGCTCTAAAAATAAGTTGTATTTAAGCTAAATGAAATATATGTTAATATACTTGTCAACCCTTAAATTGAGCAAATGTTTAGACATTTTATTATGCCTATTGAAATGTATAAAATTTATTAGAGGCAGAAAATATTTAGACTTATAAAAGCAATAAAGAAATCACATTTACCTGTCAGGTCAGATGGAACCAGATATTTCTTTTTATCAATGTCAGGGGCACGTGATCTAGAAGCTCTCTCTACAATGATCTAATAAAAGAAATAATGCTGAATGGTACTTTAAAAAATGATTTATAAAAAGAATAACACAGCTATCATTCTTTAGCATTAGTTACTCTCTGTTAAGAACTGTTATTTGGGACATGTTATGACATGACACACTAACCGGAATTTTGTCAGGATGTTTGGAACGAACTTTCTCGCCTTCCAATTTCCTGACCTCGAACGGGACACTGTTCTTGTACTGGCTACTCATCTAAAAACCAGAAAAGATCACAGTACATAAATAATAATAGAAGATCGATGAATAAAAGTTTATTATTGCATTGTTTTTTCTTAATTGATCTGCTTTAAAGACAAACGATTTTGTTTTTAGATGGAATTGTTTTGGATATAACCTATAAAATTCACCTAATCACAGTTTTTAAAAAAGATCCGCAATTTATATTTTATTAAGAGAAACTTTTATCAATCGGATGTTTACATTATTCTCTATTTCCCCTCACATATGGATGTAAAGCTGAGTTATCACTAACAAACTTACTATAAATACCTTTTTCCCCAACAGAGGGTTTTCAGCTGAAATCTTCCGTTCGGCCACCAACAACACGAAAATGCGAAGATTCTTAAAAATGTAATTCCCAGATTCTTATTAAAATTCCTCTGGTTTTAAAAATGTCGACGGTCTACTTTCACTACTAACAACAACACTCCACGAACCGCCTCCTTACCAGGGCGGCAACAAATAATAATGTTCCTTAAATGATTGACAACAGTTCTGTCGAATAAGAGTGAGTCTATGGGTGGGATTTTATTTGTTTACTAAAACGTTCATTGGACAGAACACGACGTCTGGCAACTTCCTACTGGCTCCTGCGAGCCAATCAGAATGAAGGAAAACCGAGCCTGGTAGAGTGCTACGTGTCCGACGTGTTCTATTGATAATGTACTCTTTTGTATGTGGCGCTTAGAAATAACTTTTTTTTAGTTTGCTGAACGATAAAATAAATATATAAATAATATTACTGACATCCTGGCCTCACATTTATTTATTATTTTAAATAACTAAGCATATAGTGGTTGAGGGCCTTGCATAGGGGGTGAATAATGAATTTGGTGGTATTGAGATTCGAACCCCCGTCTTCCAGTTCATAATCTGTGCTACCACTTCCCCAGTCAAATAATAAGGTATAAACTTAAACAAGAATCCACATAAATATCGTGATCATAACATATTGACAATGTGATTCCAGGCAGCTGTTCAATAAACAACAACAATTTTATTATATGTATAAGGACGGCGCGGTGGCGTAGTGTTTAGCAAGGTTGCCTCACAGCAAGAAGTTATTTCTGTGCGGTTTCCTCTGGGTACTCCAGTTTCCTCTCCTTTCCGCTTATCCAGGACCGGGTTTGTGGCAACAGCAGTCCAAACAGGGATGCCCAGACATCCCTCTCCCCAGACACTTTCTTCAGCTCTTCCTGGGGAACACAGAGGCGTTCCAAGACCAGCCGAGAGACATAGTCCCTCCAGGGAGTCCTAGGTTTTCCTTGGGGTCTCCTTCAGGTGGGATATGCTGACATTCCGGACAGATGCCAAAACCACCTTAGCTGACTTCTCTCGATGCTGAGCTCCTCCCGGGTGACCAAGCTCCTCACCCTATCTCTAAGGGAGCGCCCAGCCACTCTGTGGAGGAAACTCATTACGTCCACTTTCCTAAACCATCATCTACCTTTAAAATAGGTCTTCTTCTCCTTTCGGCTGCTCCCGTTAGGGGTCGCCACAGCGGATCGCTTTTCTCCACCCTACCCTGTTCTCTACATCTCTTTCACCACAACTACCTGCATATCTTCCCTCACCACATCCATAAACCTCCTCCTTGGTCTTCCTCTTTTGCTCCTGCCCGGCACCTCCATCCTCAGCATTCTTCTACCAATATGTTGCATGTCCCTCCTCTGCACATGTCCAAACCATCTCAACCTAGCCTCTCTCACCTTGTCTCCAAAACATCCTACATG
>JAOTRA010089354.1:0-12064 GCA_026260255.1 Pseudolaguvia tuberculata
TTGCACACAGGTGGACTATATTTTGTGCAGGAGAGGTAACCTGAAAGAGATTGGAGACTGTAAGGTGGTGGCAGAGGATAGTGTAGCTAAACAGCATCGGATGGTTGTCTGTAGGATGGCTTTGGAGTTTAGGAAGAAGAGGAAGAGAGAGGGAACAGAACAGAGAATAAGATTGGTGAAGCTGAAGGAAGAAGACCTGTAGTGTGAGATTCAAGGAGGAGGTCAGTCAGGGTCTTGGTGGTAAAGAGTTGTTGAATGATTGGGTAATGAATGCCAAAATGATAAGGGCGACAGCCAGGAAGGTACTTGGTGTGACATTTGGAAAGGGAAAGGAAGACAAAGAGACATGGTGGTGGATGAGGAAGTGCAGGAAAGTATAAGGAGAAAGAGGTTGGCGAAACATAATTTTGAACGGCAGAGAGATGAGAAAAGTAGGCAGGAGTATAAGGAGATGAGGCAGCTGGTGAAGAGGGTGATGGCAAAAGCTAAGGAAGAGGCGTATGAGGAGTTGTATGAGAAGTTGGACACTTCTCCACACTACCCTGTCCTCAAGTGCTGAGTTAAACCCACAAAAAGCTGATGAACCAGGCAACATTCCTGGCATAGTAAGGGGCATTCCATGGCAAGGAGCTGAGTGCAAGGACACAATCTGTCTCCACTATACTTAATTGTAGCACCAAGGTCCTGGATTAGTCTTATTCCACTGTATTACTGCTCTGTCATATATGGTTGAAATGACAAATGTTTTACTTTGACTAATGGACATGTTTTTGGACAACAAAAACCTACACAATTGCAGGCAGAACATGAAAACTCACCACAGAAAGACCCTTGCCTGAGACTTTGCTGTAAGGAAACCGTGCTAACCACCATGTGAATTTGTCACCTTGTTTTATTTTTCATTAATTAATTAGATTAATTATTTCTGTGTACAGTTTGCATGAGCGTACTTTAGGTATATACAAAAATATGTATGTTAGGTTGATTGTAGTGAGTGTGACTGGGTGTGTTTGTCTGTATGAAGCCTTGGGATGGACTGGCAACCTATGCAGGGTGTACGCCCAATGAAAGCTGGTATGGTAAAAGCTGTAAATGACTGCTCAAATATTTGCACAATGCGGAGATAATTACAGCATCTGTTAAGGGTATTGCAATTGTTTTTCATTTCCACATGACCACCACTCCAGAAAACCAATTACCTTGGTGTGGAACACTACAATGGTCTCCTTCTAGATTATGCCATCTTTAGAAGAACCCAGTTAAATTTAAATGCTGTAGATAAGTAGATAAAGAATCTATAGTAGACATTGTTTCAACGGCAAGAGTCAAAAATTCTCTCTGCAATTTAGAATTAACACATCTTAAAATGCAAACAAACAAAAACATTAACAAAGAAGACTACTTAGCAGATATGAGAAGAGTTCCAGTATTATTAATTTATTGTACTATATGTGAGTGTATGGGAGTTATAATGAATGAAAGAGCATCCTAGATAAGAGTGCCACTTCTGTTTACAACAATAAACAAGCTACCGGAGCCAAATTTGAAGGCAACCATTTATTTTCTCACCCTGCTTAATAAAATTCAATTGATCAGATGGAGCTACTATTACAAGGTGATTAATTGATCTCATTTGTGGTGTGCAAAATGTGCTTTGTCTTGTTGACCTCAATCTTTCTGTCCTTTTTCTTTTTTATCCCAAGCATAAGCAGATTTAAGGGAAAAGGATCCACTTTGTGGGAAGAAAGCACAGGATTTTATTTTCCCTGAGCACTGCTTGGTTTGCTTATATGGCTATATTTCATCTCTCAAGGTTTAATCTTCCACTATATATTGCTGTTTGTGCCTTCATTTATTGAATCAGTCTGGTTAAGAAGGCGTCCAAAAAAACATTCTTTCTGTATTAATTTCTACATAATAGTGATACTAATTCACTTCTTATGTTGTAAAATATCTCATCAATTAAAAACTTTAATTGGTAGTTACAAAATTAGATTCTAGGCTTTATCTTGCAATGACATCTGATAATTTTGACAGTTTATTCTATAGCTGTCATTTAGGCATGTATGTAAGAAAACTTAGTCAGTGAAAAAGATTCAAGAAAGCAACACATACTCATTTGTGTTGCATAAGCAGGGTGGTAGTGTTACCAGTGTTGAAGGCCAGTATTGCAGCCAGTCCTGATTTGAGAAACTTTGGCAGGGCATCAGTAGGACCAGGTGTCTCCTATTACACTAAACAGATTGAGACAGACACTGATGTTAGTCTTGGAAAGAACTTTTATCCATTTGTATGTGTGTATGTGTATGTGTATTAGAGGTAAATGATATGTGAGCAGGGCAGGGCGGTAGCGTAGTGGATAGCATGGTCGCCTCACAACAAGAAGGTCCCGGGTTCAGATCTTTCTGTGCGGAGTTTGCATGTTCTATTCGGGCTTGCATTGGTTTCCTCCGGGTACTCCAGTTTCGTACCACAGCCCAAAAACATGCAAATTAGGTCGATTGGTGATTATAAATTGTCCATAGGAGTGAATGTGTGTGTGAATGATTGTTTTTCCAATTTGGCCAATTTAGTCTTGGAGGTTTCATGGCTAAATTTGACCAGCTTGGTCTTCATTGATTGCACATTCCATTAGTAAGAGCAGAGTGTGAAGGTTTAAGGATGAACCATATCCAACAGGAGTAACTGTGGGTGCAGGAGGAAGCTTTTGGAAATTGATCTCTTGTTGGTTTCAATAGTCCCAGCAGTGAAAATTTTGGGTTGTGAACATTGTGAGACATGGATTAATACCACTCAGACTGTTGCGAGTAAAGCATGGGTGTGGATTAGTCATGATTTGGACTGCAATATCATGTCATTCTCTAGGCCTGATACTTGTGCTAGATTTGCATGTTAAGGACTACCAAACCATTCTGGAGGATCAGTGGCTCAAACATTGTATCCTGATGACAGTGCCGTGTATCAGACTGATACACCAATACACACAAAGACTGGTGACATGAAAATAAAATGGAAGTTGAACATCCCCAATGGCCTGCACATATATCAGATCTAAATATTATTAAGCCACTTTGGGGTGTTATGGAGGTGTGACTCAAGAAATATTCAAGTAAGAATCAAGAAATACTCAAGATATACCAGCATCAGAGCGACGTGGACACTATTTTGCAAGAAGCATGGCTCAAAATCCCTCTAGTCACAGTCATTCCCAATATAAATTGATGCTGTATTGGCTGTAAAAGGCCATACACTATACTAATGAATTATTGTGGTCTAAAACCAGGCATTTCAGTTTACTTGTCTAGCCCCTATATGTCACTAGAGAAACAGTGAGGGGAAATTAAACTACAAATTTATTTTTGCTAAAATACATAATAATTTATATATTGCCATTAAAAAGGCAACGTTACATCACACCCCTGAAAACACATACACAGTCTTTGGGTAAACTGCTCTACACAGCTAGCTATATTTTTTTGTTTATAGTACCTACCTGACTCAGTTGTGCCTTTTAAAACCAGGACAATTTGGCCATTTATTTTTATAGAGTGTGTTGTCATCTTGAGAATAGACTACTGCATTCTCCTTGTCCTGGAAGGTTTTTTTCTGTGCACTGTCTGACCTCTGATTTACACCTCAACTTAATTTTTTTCAACCACAACCATGTTCATCCACACCAGCCAACTGCTGTGTTTCCACGTCTGTCTTGCCAAAGTCATCCTAATAAGATTTAAATCACTGGAGCTTGCCACAAAGCCAGAATTTTGTAACCTTGCTGTGCACCATTCATTCACTCATCATCTTGCCAGCTTATTCCCGAATCCATGGTCACTGGGGTCTGCTGCGCCTATACCAGCACACGTAGGGCGAGAGGCAGGGGAACACCCTAGACGACTCGCCAGTCAATCTCAGAGCAACACACAGACAAACAACCATTCACACACACATCCACTCATGGACAATTAAGAATCGCCTAATCTGTGGGAGGAAACCGGAGCACAGACAGATCCCGGCCCGGGATTCGAACCTGGGACCTTCTTGTTGTGAGGCAACTGTGCTATCCACTACACCGCCGCGCCGCCCACTGCTGTGCACCACTTTCCATTTAAAGTCTCTGGCATTCTTTAATAAACCTGGGATCGAGAGGTACTTCGGAGGGACCGAGGGGTATTTTGGAGGGGCCGAAGGGACCGAAGGGAACTCTGAAGGAACTAAAAGGACCACATGGGACTCTGAGGGAACCAAAGGGAACTCTAAGTGAACCAAAGGAGACTCTGAGGTAACCGAAGGGACCACAGGGGACTCTGAGGGAACCAAAGGGATCACAGGTGACTCTGAGGGAACCGAAGGAGACACAGCAAACTCTGAGGGGACCGAAGGGGACAAAACTGACTCTGTGGGGACCAAAGGGGACTCTGAGGGACCTGAAGGGACCAAAGGGGTCTCTGAGGGGACCGAAGGGACCAAAGAGGACTCTGAGGGGACCGAAGGGACCAAAGAGGACTCTGAGGGGACCAAAGGGGACTCTGCAGAGACAGAGAAGGACCCCGAAGGAACAACAACGGACTCAGAAGGACACTACGGAGAATCAGAAGGGACAGACAGGGACATGAGGGACTTGAGGGGACCAAGAGGGACACGAGGGACTCTGACAGGCCCAATGGAGACCCTGGAGGGACAGAGAGGGACCATGGAGGGACAGAGAGGGACCCTGGAGGGACAGGGAGGGACTCAAAAGGACACACTGGGGACTCAAAAGGACACACTGGGGACTCAAAAGGACACACTGGGGACTCAAAAGGACCTGACAATGGAAACAAAAGTTCTGGTGAGGATGCAGATGAAGTCTCTGACAAAGATGGAGACACGGACGAGGATGAAGACAAAGCTGGGGGTGAAGACTCTGGTGCGGACGAAGATGACGAAGAAGGTGAAGATGAGGATGAAGATGAGGAGGAGGGTGAAGACCCAAGTTTAGGTGCAGGAGAAGACGAAACCGGTGGTGCAAAAGGCGAGGGCTCAGGCGAAAACGCAAAGGGCTCAGGCGAAAACGCAAAGGGCTCTGGCGAACACGCTGAGGGCTCTGGCAAACGCAGAGAGAAAGCCACACTGCGCGAGTACCGCTGGATCCTTAATAGGCGAGTCATTCTGAAAGGAACTTCCTGGATATGGATCCATAATGCAAGTACTCATTTATTAAATATCTTAAATCAAAGCAGAAACTAAACACTAATACGAGAACACACACACGTAGGACACTGCTGAAATGAAACGAACATAGGACCACTTCTCGCTAAACTAAACAAACTTAAATGTCCACAGCGGGAACCACAAAACTTAACTTAGAGGAGAAAGCATAAGCAAAGTCCAAAGAAGTCCTCAAGCGATGCTCTCGTAGGAGCGGAAGTCCATACACGTAAACACAATGACTCGCGACACGCATACCTGCGTGTCACTTTAAATAATGCGTCATCGCCCTGGAGCCATTTTGTTTCCAGGACGACGACGCTACGGGAGGGGGTGTTGTGGCCCAGTCGGCTTCATTACAGTAGCATAGAAAAAAAGAACTTGTGGGATCACTATCTTTCCCCTGCCATGGAGGCCGGAGAACTCGCAGTCTCAGTTTGAACCTTTATTTTTTATGACCGCTGAGCACAAGAATATGTTACAGACATACAGTTGTTGATAATAATAAAAAACACTGTGCATTACATACACCAGCTGAACTAATTAAATTTAATTCATATAGTAAAATTATTGGCACATTTTAATAGCGACATGCAGAGAGACAGCAAAATGGTCTCACTGCATAGCGCCAGCACAGCATACTGATTGCACAATCCACAGTGAGGTTCCCTACGCGCCTGCCTCTTTGTAGTATTTGAACGGGAAATGTGAAAATTAGGCTATTTTGAAAAACATTTACAAAACTTGTGAAGTTAAATGAAAAAGAACTTTAACACTGAATAAATAATGATCATTTAATATAGTTTTAATTTTATATCTCCGCGATGACAAGTGAGGCAGTGCCTCCAATGCCTCCCCTGACATGCAGGTGAAAGCATGAGATGGTTTCATTTAGGCATATGATGCAGTTCCGTAACATTACAGACCGCTTCCCTGAGGCCCTGTAACCAATGCTTTATGAGCAAGCACTAATAAAGGAGGCCAGGCGTAGAGCATGCCTACAGGATATGTATACTATAAGAATATTATGCTGTTCTGCTATGTGCGTTTATTTTACACAAAGCAAAATATTTTCTTAAAGGAAAGAAAACCACTTGCAATGTTCATGTTCTTAACCATTAGATTAAATATTGTTAATTTTTAAGTGAATTGACAAAAAAAGCCCATTAAATTTAGACTACAAACATTTTAAAAACATAATTTTAGGCAGACACATGCTACATTATTAAAGGAACCATCATTTGCTCCTGAATATATGTACATATAATACAATTTCTTTTTTTCTCAAGTATTATTCATTTTTATAGACTCTAATTTATTATAGATTGGAAATGTTAATTTCATAATTTCACATTTGTGAAACCAAATTGGCATGGTGGCATAGTGGTTAGTATGGTCGCCTCAGAACAAGGTTTGATTCCCTGGCCGAGGGTCTCACTGTTGACCCCCTTTCATGGTTGCATGAAATATATGTGCATTTAGATGATTGGTGATTAATTAATTGCGTAGTGTATGTGTGAGGTTGTTTGTTTATGCATGGCCCTGGGATGGACTGGTGACCTGTCCAGGTGTACCTTTGCCTCTCGACCTATGTATCCATATGCTGGGATGGGTTCCAATGGACCCCCGTGACAGCAAATTTGGGAATAAGCGAGTTAGAAAATTAATGAATAAATGAATGAATCTATAAAACTAATTATGAGTTTATTTGTTTATTTGAAATAACTGTCACTGCCACTACAAAAAGCACTTACTGTATTGTATGCTGAATGTACCCAGTTTTACATTCAACACATTCTATAATCCCATTTACTTAATGGAGAATATTATATACTCAAACAACAAATCAATTAATGAAAAAGTGAAATACTCTATATAGACCATATTATAAACAAATCCCAAATCATATTAGTGATCGGGGCGGCACGTTGACCTAGTGGATCGCCTCACAACAAGAAGGTCCCGTGTTTGATTCCCTGGCCGGGAATCTATCTGTGTGGAGTTTTCATGTTCTCCCCACGCTTGCATTCCTCCGGGTACTCCGGTTTCCTCCAAAAACATGCATATTAGGTGGATTGGTGATTCTAAATTGTCCATAGGAGTGAATGTGTGTGTGAGTGGTTGTATGTCTGTGTTGCCTGCCCTAAGATGGACTGGCGACCTATCCAGAGTGTACCCCCGCCTCTCCCTCCTGGGATAGGCACAGCAGAACCCGTGACCCCCAAGGGAGAAAGCATGTAAGAAGATGAATGAATGAGTGAATGAATATATGCAGCGCAACTGCTTTTGAATTACTTTTGAATATTGCTAATGTATTGTATAGAAATGTATTTTAGTTCATTCATATTCTTACACTCTTATTCCCTAATTCGGGGTCACCACTACACCATCGCGCTGCCCTGTCTTCACATTCTATATACAAATAGTACAATAGTAATATTAATGATGCTCACAGTTGTAACAATGGATATAAAGCAGGATCCATAGTGCAGTAACACACTTTAATAGCCTGGGGTGGAACAAACTGAAAGCAAAAACGTGATACTCAAAACCAGAACAAAATAAACAATGTAAACAACGATCCATGCTTAGGTGAGCACGGTACTTCCTTAAATAATATGTCATCACCTGGGATTGAAGACGATAGAAATGTGGGAGGGGTGTAATCCGGTTCATTACATACCCCCTCTAAAGGACGCCTCCTAACAAAGCCAAGACAGAAGCTGAAATTGAGAGACACTGAAAAACAGTGGATGTTCCTAAAAAAATAGTAACAGAGGATGTAACCAAAGAAACCAAACTTCAACCAGCAATTCAAACAATAAGAGAAACCCAAATGAAAAATAGCAGCGAGCGGATAAGGCATTAAGCAGAGGCATCGGCAGGAGCCGGCACAAGCAGTCAGGAGAACATTGAGGAAAACAGAGACAGGCATGGGTAGCTACAGGTAGGGCAGATGGAACAGATAAAGAGAAGAATATGTACACTAACAGAAACAATGACATACAGAATCGAATAGAGCAGGGTTACCAAAACAGACACAAACTGAGGTAGAGACTGGAGACCGACCAACCAATGATGCAAATGAAAACAGGCTAGAGCAAATTGGGCAAAGGGAACAGGTAATGCAAAAACAAACTGGAACAGGTGAAGGAGCAGAGGCACAGGGGAACGAGGACTGAAACCGGAAAATAGACAAATCCTTATAAAACATATCAAAATGGAAATGCTAGGAGTTATATTGGTAGAAACAAGTGAAGAAAGAGTGAGAACAGGAACTGAAACAGAGCCAGAGTGACACAGAGAAAGAACCCACAAATACTAAGAGTCTACGCATAAAAAACAGAAACAAGATAAAGCAAGGGACTGCAAAAGGGAAAGGAACCAAAACAGACAGGGGCAGAAAAGGTGACTAGACAGAAATGTGGACAGGAGCACAGAATGGAGCTGGAATAGTGACTGGTCGGAACAGAGAGAGAAGCAGAGACAGACTATGCACCTACAAGAACGGTAGACGGAATTCAGGCTGAAGGAATCTGAGATAAACAATATGGGAGGTCAGAAAACACAAAAGAAGATAAAGACAGAATCAGATATCAACAAAACAGAGAGGAAACTATCATGACCAGCAATTATTGGAATTGAAACAGACTAGAACTAACAGGAAAAAAGACAAAAACAGAACTGGAACAGTAGCATGGACGAGATATGAACTGAGACAAATAGAGGAACTTAAGGAAAAGAAACAGAAAAGGAAACGATATCAGGAGAAAAAACAGCAGCCAAGAGAGATATGGAATAAGGAAATGAAAAAATCTAATTCTGAACTGGCACTGGAACTAGCTGATGCAAGAAAAGAAACACAGTTATCTAATTGTGTGAATGGAATTGGAGAGAGAATAGGGTAGATAAGACTACTAATGCAGTTATAAAAGACAGTTAAGTAGAATAACCATAGCTGCAAAAGAAAAGATGATAGGTACAAGAACGCACATTAAGAGAGAAAATAACAAACGGAACAGACAAGAAAGCTTCAACCAACAGAATTAGCAACAGCAATGGGAACGCAAAAAGAGACTGGAAATGACACAGGCAGAAATACAAAAAGGAACTAAGGAAGATAAAGAAGAGATATAGACAAATACACTGTGTGAACTCGAAACAGAGACAAAGACAAGGACAGCGACAGATGTGAGGAGAATACCATGCCAGACACAAAAGCAAAAAGAGCAAAAACAGACTAGAACAGGAATCAGAACTGGAACGGGCACATGGATAGATGGTAATAATAGATGAATGAGCAGCCTGAAGGAGAGAGAAAGAAACCGACAAAAGGGGAGGTCCTGGGCCACGTTATATGCCTTAAATATCAGCTCTGAATCAGGTACACAAACATAAGTTATAGTGTCTTGACAGGTTGCAGCGAGATAGACAGTATCTCACAACAGAGCAACAAAGCAGTCCAAGTTCTCTACTGACAGGGTGATACGGTTCAGTGTCCACACTGGCTCAGCGAGGCAGTCCAACAAATTCTTTATGATATATTCCACTGAAAAAAAAAGTGTCTCCTCCCACAACACTGGTACTCCGAAAGCCTCAACAGACACAACTGAAACAACAGTATATTCCACAGGTGTGATGACATAGTTTACAACAGGATCAATATTATAATTCTCAGATGCAGCAGAATACGGCTCTGAACGTGAGTCCAGCGAGGCAGAAGTGTCCTCAGACTACCCCCACACAGGATTAACGGAGACAGAAGGAGACTTTACAGGCTTAACAGGGACATAAAGAGACTCAACAGGCCTAACAGGATTAGCTGGAGGCCCCGTTGACAAGGTTTGGGGTACCGCTGACTAGGCTGGTGGCACCGCTAACTAGGCTGGACTGTCCTGGCGTTGTGCTGACTGTGCCTGACCGACCCTGGGACTGCGCTGACTGGGTGTGACTGAAGTCTGTCCGCAAGTGAAGACGCTAAAAATGTAAAATAAGGGGTGGCATGATGGCATAGTGGTAAACAAAAAAATAACCGGGTTCAATTCTTGGGCAAGGGGTCTGTGTGGAGTTTGCATGTTCACCAAGCACTTGCGTGGATTTTCTCCTGGTACTCTGGTTTCCTTCCACAGTCCAAAACCATGACCTTAGGTTGATTGGTCATCTTAAATTGCCCATAAGAGTAAGCATGTGTGTGGTTGTTCGTTTATGTGCGGCCCTGAGTTCACTGGCGACAGGACCCTGAATTAGGAAATAAACATGACTTTGAAACTTTGTACCAATGATTTATTAGAAATGTTACATAATGTTAAGAAAAATTTCAAAACATCCCTAAGATTTTGTAGTAAAAATGGTATTTCTTTGACCGACTTTAACATTATAGGAACATTACATTAAATAAAGAAACATCCTTAGCATTTTGCTCAGCATTTGTTGTTGGCTTTACAACAGCTTGTTAGCTGTTGCGACTACTTTCTATTTGCTGACTATTTATTCTTACCCACCACAATTGTGTTCTCTCTGAACTCAACGATGTGTGTATTGTTACATAGTCATGAGTCAGCAGAGTGAATAGCAATGGGCTGAGCACATAGCTCTGCAGGGCCTCTGTGCTCTCTTTATTGTTGCTGGATATGATGCTCCCAATCCAGACTAACTGAGGCCAAAAAGTCTAAGATACAGCTTGGAACAGTTTGGATAAAAATGGAAAGGAGTGTCTGCTTAATGTGTAACTATAACTTTAAATGTAACTGAAATGAAACAGTAACTGTAAACCTAAAGAATGTTGACTATTTCTGTAAGATAATCAGCTGGATGCCCTGCTACACAAGCTGGGTGTCTTTGCTGTCTTGTAAATGTAAGGTTGAACCCACCCACCAGCCCAACGACAGTATCCAGGTGATGGGATCTCATGTTCTGATGAGCCGTAGAGCTGCTCAAATAATTACCTAAATTTTATACTTTAGTTTCAATTCTATTTAGCTTTAAGAGTCTTTAAGTCTTTAATCTGATTCTGATCGTATTTGTTAGTCATAATTTATAGTTTGATTAAACATGAATTTTGAAGTAATCTGTTCATTAAGGGACCCAAAATTGCGCAGAGCCTCACTCAGTTAAGTGGGTCTCATGTTCACAAAACTGTCAGTCTAAACTTAGTCAGAGGTTGTACTATTTATTCATTTTAATTTGTATGGTTGCCTTAACATATTGATCTGGGAAAATGTGCCCCATGATCCATTCACTGTTATCTCATCCTGACTCAAAACTGTCAGTCGAAACTTAATCAGAGGTTGTAATGTTTGCTAATATTAATTTGTCTAGCCACCTAAAGCCTGCTAAGCCAGGCGATAGATATTAATCTGGGAAAATGTGACCCAAGTTCCATTCATTATTGGATTGGTTTTTCAAGACCTAAATGCTTACCAGATGGAGTTGTAAATGCTGTTGTACCTGCAGACTCTGACAGATAGGTATTTGACCTTTTATCACTCGAACCATGACCTTTTACATGACAAACCAAACATAACCATGACTTAACAAGATTACATAGCATAGAGTATACATAACCCAGCCATTAGGGTTGGGTTAAACCCAATCCGTTTGTTGTTTCTGCCCTGTTATTGACTTGCCAAATTTAGAAAGTAATTAGGAAATGGTAATCATAAATCTCATGATAATCATTCATTCATCTTCTTGCCTGCTTATTCCCTAATTCAGGGTCTGTTGGCGCCCATCACAGCGCACACAGTGTGAGAGGCAAGGGTACACCCTGGATGGGCCATGAGCATCAAATAAATAAATAAATTATTCATTCATTCATTCATCTTCTTACCCGCTTATTCCCGAATCCGGGGTCACAGGGGTCTGCTGCGCCTATCCC